>CAXAKX010000812.1:0-12500 GCA_963969525.1 Ontholestes murinus
GTAGAGTTAATGGGCGGCAGGTACACCTATTTTTATTAACAACACAAAAATTTATTTTAACAACGAACGAAAGGAGAAGAGTACATTGTACAAATTTTTTTTTTTTTTTTTAACAAAAATAATGTGGGTGTTCTTAAAATTATTACGAACGAAAAATGTTAATAAATTAATAAAATATTTATTTCATCCATCATCATACCAGTTTTATTCAGCCACAGCAGTTAAACATAAAATAACAATAATATAAATAATAAATAAAAATATTAATTGATGATATGATGATATATAATAATAATGCTGCTGGTAAAAATTACAATGGATAAACGATATTTTTTTTTTAAATGATCGATGGGCGTTATTCTGTACACGAATGGACATCAGATCTGCGGCCGTTATTCGGTACACGAATAGGCATCACATCTGCGGCCGTTATTCGGTACACGAATAGGGATCACATTTGCGGCCGCTATTCGGTACGTAAAGTGATATAATTAATTACCGTTTTTCTGTACCCATATCCGTAACGAATGTATGTTAAATAAGGCGTGAGTGGTGGTTAAATTTCGCAATTTTCACACTTACCACCAATGTTTCCTTTCGTTTCGAACGAGCGAATGGACGAATTTTATATTATCGTATAGTAAAAGAACTTTCGACAGTCATCCGGTACCGGTGTGCGATTGACCTATATGTGGCGGCCGGTGGGTCGATGTGCACGATGCTAAAAGCGAAATTTCGATCGACACGAAATAATTTCGAAATTTTTACCACGGTTCGCATTTATTTCCGCTCGTCGATGTGTCCTTTCGTATCGCGTAAGCGAATTAACGAATATTATATTTTAATATTATAAAAATAATTTCGACAAGAAATAATTTCGAAACTTTTACCACGGTTCGCAATTTATTTCCGCTCGTCGATCTTTTTTCCTTACGTTTCGTGCGAGCGAACGAACGAACGAACGAATATTATATTATCGAATGATAAAAGAAATTTCGACAGTCATTCTGTACCGGTGTGGCGGTCGGTCGGTGTGCACGGTGCGAAAAGCGAAATTTCGATCGACACGAAATAATTACGAAATTTTTACCACGGTTCGCATTTATTTCCGCTCGTCGATGTGTCCTTTCGTATCGCGTAAGCGAATTAACGAATATTATATTTTAATATAATAAAAATAATTTCTGCCGTTATTCGGTACCTATGTACGAAAAACCTATATGTGGCGGTCGGTCGGTCGGTGTGCACGGAGCTAAAACCGAAATTTCGACAAGAAATAATTTCGAAATAATTTCGAAACTTTTACCACGGTTCGCAATTTATTTCCGCTCGTCGATCTTTTTTCCTTACGTTTCGTGCGAGCGAACGAACGAACGAACGAATATTATATTATCGAATGATAAAAGAAATTTCGACAGTCATTCTGTACCGGTGTGGCGGTCGGTCGGTGTGCACGGTGCGAAAAGCGAAATTTCGATCGACACGAAATAATTACGAAATTTTTACCACGGTTCGCATTTATTTCCGCTCGTCGATGTGTCCTTTCGTATCGCGTAAGCGAATTAACGCATATTATATTTTAATATTATAAAAATAATTTCGACAAGAAATAATTTCGAAACTTTTACCACGGTTCGCAATTAATTTCCGCTCGTCGATCTTTTTTCCTTACGTTTCCTGCGAGCGAGCGAACGAACGAATATTATATTATCGAATGATAAAAGAAATTTCGACAGTCATTCTGTACCGGTGTGGCGGTCGGTCGGTGTGCACGGTGCGAAAAGCGAAATTTCGATCGACACGAAATAATTACGAAATTTTTACCACGGTTCACATTTATTTCCGCTCGTCGATGTGTCCTTTCGTATCGCGTAAGCGAATTAACGAAAATTTTATTTTAATAAAATAAAAATAATTTCTGCCGTTATTCTGTACATGTGTACGAAAAATATATATGTGAGGCGGTCGGTCGGTGTGCACGATGCCAAAGGCGTTATTCGGTACGGGCGTGCGAAATAATTGTACGCGGCGGTCGGTCGGTGTGCACGATGCTAAAAGCGTTACTCGGTACCTGTGTGCGAAAAACCTAAAGTCGAACGTTTTGACTTCGGTCCGCTTTATTTCCACTCGCCGATCTGTCCTTTCGCATCGCGTAAGCGAATTAACGAAAATTTTATTTTAATAAAATAAAAATAATTTCTGCCGTTATTCCGTACCTATGTACGAAAAATATATATGTGAGGCGGTCGGTCGGTGTGCACGATGCCAAAAGCGTTATTCGGTACGGGCGTGCGAAATAATTGTACGCGGCGGTCGGTCGGTGTGCACGATGCTAAAAGCGTTATTCGGTACCTGTGTGCGAAAAACCTAAAGTCGAACGTTTTCACTTCGGTCCGCTTTATTTCCACTCGCCGATCTGTCCTTTCGCATCGCGTAAGCGAATTAACGAAAATTTTATTTTAATAAAATAAAAATAATTTCTGCCGTTATTCCGTACCTATGTACGAAAAATATATATGTGAGGCGGTCGGTCGGTGTGCACGATGCCAAGAGCGTTATTCGGTACGGGCGTGCGAAATAATTGTACGCGGCGGTCGGTCGGTGTGCACGATGCTAAAAGCGTTATTCGGTACCTGTGTGCGAAAAACCTAAAGTCGAACGTTTTGACTTCGGTCCGCTTTATTTCCACTCGCCGATCTGTCCTTTCGCATCGCGTAAGCGAATTAACGAAAATTTTATTTTAATAAAATAAAAATAATTTCTGCCGTTATTCCGTACCTATGTACGAAAAATATATATGTGAGGCGGTCGGTCGGTGTGCACGATGCCAAAAGCGTTATTCGGTACGGGCGTGCGAAATAATTGTACGCGGCGGTCGGTCGGTGTGCACGATGCTAAAGGCGTTATTCGGTACCTGTGTGCGAAAAACCTAAAGTCGAACGTTTTCACTTCGGTCCGCTTTATTTCCACTCGCCGATCTGTCCTTTCGAATCGCGTAAGCGAATTAACGAAAATTTTATTTTAATAAAATAAAAATAATTTCTGCCGTTATTCCGTACCTATGTACGAAAAATATATATGTGAGGCGGTCGGTCGGTGTGCACGATGCCAAAAGCGTTATTCGGTACGGGCGTGCGAAATAATTGTACGCGGCGGTCGGTCGGTGTGCACGATGCTAAAAGCGTTATTCGGTACCTGTGTGCGAAAAACCTAAAGTCGAACGTTTTCACTTCGGTCCGCTTTATTTCCACTCGCCGATCTGTCCTTTCGCATCGCGTAAGCGAATTAACGAAAATTTTATTTTATTAAAATAAAAATAATTTCTGCCGTTATTCGGTACCTGTGTACGAAAAACATATATATGAGGCGGTCGGTCGGTGCGAATAAGCGAATTGACGAAAATTTTATTTTAATATAATAAAAATAATTTCTGCCGTTATTCGGTACCTGTGTACGAAAAACATATATATGAGGCGGTCGGTCGGTGCGAATAAGCGAATTGACGAAAATTTTATTTTAATAAAATAAAAATAATTTCTGCCGTTATTCCGTACCTATGTACGAAAAATATATATGTGAGGCGGTCGGTCGGTGTGCACGATGCCAAAAGCGTTATTCGGTACGGGCGTGCGAAATAATTGTACGCGGCGGTCGGTCGGTGTGCACGATGCTAAAAGCGTTATTCGGTACCTGTGTGCGAAAAACCTAAAGTCGAACGTTTTCACTTCGGTCCGCTTTATTTCCACTCGCCGATCTGTCCTTTCGCATCGTGTAAGCGAATTAACGAAAATTTTATTTTATGAAAATAAAAATAATTTCTGCCGTTATTCGGTACCTGTGTACGAAAAACATATATATGAGGCGGTCGGTCGGTGCGAATAAGCGAATTGACGAAAATTTTATTTTATTAAAATAGAAATAATTTCTGCCGTTATTCGGTACCTATGTACGAAAAATATATATGTGAGGCGGTCGGTCGGTGTGCACGATGCCAAAAGCGTTATTCGGTACGGGCGTGCGAAATAATTGTACGCGGCGGTCGGTCGGTGTGCACGATGCTAAAAGCGTTATTCGGTACCTGTGTGCGAAAAACCTAAAGTCGAACGTTTTCACTTCGGTCCGCTTTATTTCCACTCGCCGATCTGTCCTTTCGCATCGTGTAAGCGAATTAACGAAAATTTTATTTTATTAAAATAAAAATAATTTCTGCCGTTATTCGGTACCTGTGTACGAAAAACATATATATGAGGCGGTCGGTCGGTGCGAATAAGCGAATTGACGAAAATTTTATTTTATTAAAATAAAAATAATTTCTGCCGTTATTCGGTACCTGTGTACGAAAAACATATATATGAGGCGGTCGGTCGGTGCGAATAAGCGAATTGACGAAAATTTTATTTTATTAAAATAAAAATAATTTCTGCCGTTATTCGGTACCTGTGTACGAAAAACATATATATTAGGCGGTCGGTCGGTGCGAATAAGCGAATTGACGAAAATTTTATTTTAATATAATAAAAATAATTTCTGCCGTTATTCGGTACCTGTGTACGAAAAACATATATATGAGGCGGTCGGTCGGTGTGCACGATGCTAAAAGCGTTATTCGGTACGGGCGGGCGAAAAACTTATATGCGGCGGTCGGTCGGTGTGCACGATGCCGAGAGCGTTATTCGGTACCTGTGTGCGAGAGACATATATATATGGTGGTGCACGGTGCGATGAGCGAATTTTCATTTTACGCAAATAAAGTCGAGTATTACGCTTCGTTTCGTCTTGTTTCACACACAAATGATATTTTCGGGCAGTGCTAAGTGAAAAAATAAAAATAAAATTTCTCGCCGTTATTCTGTACAAATATGCATCAAACAGCTGTATGGGCGGTGCAGGTCGAAAGCGTTATTCGGTACCGGTGTGCGAAAAACCTAATGTCGAACGTTTTAACTTCGGTCCGCTTTATTTCCACTCGCCGATGTGTCCTTTCGTATCGAGTAAGCGAATTAACGAAAATTTTATTTTAATAAAATAAAAATAATTTCTGCCGTTATTCGATACCTATGTACGAGAAACATATATATGAGGCGGTCGGTCGGTCGGTCGGTCGGCGCGCACGATGCTAAAAGCGTTATTCGGTACGGGCGTGCGAAAAACTTAAATGCGACGGTCGGTCGGTGCGCACGATGCCGAAAGCGTTATTCGGTACCTGTGTGCGAGAGACATATATATGGTGGTGCACGGTGCGATGAGCGAATTTTCGATTTACGCAAATAAAGTCGAGTATTACGCTTCGTTTCGTCTTGTTTCACACACAAATGATATTTTCGGGCAGCGCTAGGTGGAAAAATAAAAATTTAATTTCTCGCCGTTATTCTGTACAAATATGCATCAAACAGCTATATGGGTGGTGCAGGTCGTTCGGGTGAAAAGTGGAAGATTGAAAAAGAACGACCAGGCGAGCAGTATATGTATATATATCGCAAAGAAACGCCGAAATAAATATCCTTTTGGCTTTAATAAACCGTCGCATGGGTAAAATAAAATTTTTAACAAATTTTTGCCCTATGCGACGGACGGAGAGACGAACGACGAACAACGGCGGGCGACGACACACGGCAACGGGCGACGACACAACAACCAGTGTAGTGTAATGCCATTATATACGTTACGTGTAATAAGTCGGCCGGCGTGTTTTTAGTTTTTATCTCTTGTGGGGGAACGCGAGGTCTCAGTGTGTTCACCAAGCTGCTACTTCTCTAGTATTATATATAATATATAATAAGAAGATGTGTGTGGTTTTGCGTGTTCGGTGTGCCTCATATAATCGTTCCCCATCATATTAAAACACATAAAATATCATCATCGTCTGTTGAAAATAAAATCACGGCCTCACGTGTCTGGACAGTTCGATGTATTTAATATAAAACGACGACGAACCGGAGAGACGAACGACGAACAACGGCGGGCGACGACACACGGCAACGGGCGACGACACAACAACCAGTGTAGTGTAATGCCATTATATACGTTACGTGTAATAAGTCGGCCGGCGTGTTTTTAGTTTTTATCTCTTGTGGGGGAACGCGAGGTCTCAGTGTGTTCACCAAGCTGCTACTTCTCTAGTATTATATATAATATATAATAAGAAGATGTGTGTGGTTTTGCGTGTTCGGTGTGCCTCATATAATCGTTCCCCATCATATTAATACACATAAAATATCATCATCGTCTGTTGAAAATAAAATCACGGCCTCACGTGTCTGGACAGTTCGATGTATTTAATAAAACGACGACGAACCGGAGAGACGAACGACGAACAACGGCGGGCGACGACACACGGCAACGGGCGACACAACAACACCAGTGTAGTAGTGTAATGCCATTATATACGTTACGTGTAATAAGTCGGCCGGCGTGTTTTTAGTTTTTATCTCTTGTGGGGGAACGCGAGGTCTCAGTGTGTTCACCAAGCTGCTACTTCTCTAGTATTATATATAATATATAATAAGAAGATGTGTGTGGTTTTGCGTGTTCGGTGTGCCTCATATAATCGTTCCCCATCATATTAATACACATAAAATATCATCATCGTCTGTTGAAAATAAAATCACGGCCTCACGTGTCTGGACAGTTCGATGTATTTAATAAAACGACGACGAAACCGGAGAGACGAACGAGGAACAACGGCGGGCGACGACACACGGCAACGGGCGACACAACAACACCAGTGTAGTAGTGTAATGCCATTATATACGTTACGTGTAATAAGTCGGCCGGCGTGTTTTTAGTTTTATCTCTTGTTTGGGGGAACGCCGAGGTCTCAGTGTTGCACCAATCTGCTACTCTATTATAATATATAATAAGATGTGTGTGGTTTGTGTGTCGGTTGTGCCTCATACAAAAATCGTTCCCCGTATTTTACTACATATATAAATATATATCATCATCGTGTTATTATCGTCTGTTGAAAATAAAATCACGGCCTCGCCGTGTCTGGACAGTTCGATGTTTTAATAAAACGAGACGCGAGAAATCAGTTGCCGCCCGAGGAAATTTTTTTCTTGTCTCTCACCCACCATATATATATACCGTCTGTTGAATATAAAATCACGGCCTCGCCGTGTCCGGACAGTTCGGTGTTGAAAACTCTAACAGGTAGTTTGAACCTGTCCGAATAGCACGTTCGCGGGACCCATTTCGTATATTCGTTTATGCGTATGGCCCTTATGCGAGCAACATGTAGACTGAACATGTAATATTTTTAAAGTAGCGGTGCGTAAAAACTCCGTGAAAATTCAAATGCAATAACTCACCGAATTCCGAGCGAGAATGAAAACTTATGTTGATTGAAATATATATATCATCATAAAGTCAGACGTTCGGGGGACCCGAGCGCGTGGTCCCCTTGGCCGAGACGATGATTTTCAATCTAACGAACAATGATGTTTTTTGTAGTGTGTGTAAGCCTTGGCGAGATGTGAAATTTATAAAATTTCTCTTCTCTCTCATGCCATATATATGATATATTGATGCATTTCGGAGTTGTGTGGACCGAGAGTCTCTCCACTCCTATTCTTGGTGTTCACACCGCCGGCCGGCCGCCGTGTGCTCGTGTACATGTGCCGTCGTGTGCTGACGTGTGTGTCTCCGGGCGCATTATCAAACAAAAAAATTCGTGGGTCTGCATAAATGTGTGAACGTCTAGTCGCAATATCGCCGTAGCACAACCGCCGCCCCGCGTTTCGTGTCTTTTACACAAGTTGCATCACGTCCACCGTCTTGACCCCGCCACAGGGGCGGGATAGGTGTTTTACTGGCGTGCTCTGTATACCAATGGAGTGACACGTTAACGTCGGGGGTCCGTGCACGCGTAAACCGGGATATGTGCGATGTTCCGTTCAGCAGAGAGCAGAATTACGAATTCTTGGTGTTCACACCGCCGGCCGGCCGCCGTGTGCTCGTGTACATGTGCCGTCGTGTGCTCACGTGTGTGTCTCCGGGCGCATTATCAAACAAAAAAAGTCGTGGGTCTGCATAAATGTGTGAACGTCTAGTCGTAATATCGCCGTAGCACAACCGCCGCCCCGCGTTTCGTGTCTTTTACACAAGTTGCATCACGTCCACCGTCTTGACCCCGCCACAGGGGCGGGATAGGTGTTTTACTGGCGTGCTCTGTATACCAATGGAGTGACACGTTAACGTCGGGGGTCCGTGCACGCGTAAACCGGGATATGTGCGATGTTCCGTTCAGCAGAGCAGAATTTCGAACCACCTCTTTATTATAAATAAATGAGCTCGTCGTTACACCGGGCGCGCGCGCGCGTAAGCGCCGCCGCTCGAGTGTGCGCGACTAAACACAGCTCCCTGGTTGATCCTGCCAGTAGTCATATGCTTGTCTCAAAGATTAAGCCATGCATGTCTCAGTACAAGCCAAATTAAGGTGAAACCGCGAAAGGCTCATTAAATCAGTTATGGTTCCTTAGATCGTACCACTTATCCTTGGATAACTGTGGTAATTCTAGAGCTAATACATGCAAACAGAGTTCCGACCGGAGACGGAAGGAGCGCTTTTATTAGATCAAAACCAATCGGTGTCGGACGCGAGTCCGTTCATCGTACAACTTGGTGAATCTGAATAACTTATTGCTGATCGCACGGTCTCGCACCGGCGACGCATCTTTCAAATGTCTGCCTTATCAACTGTCGATGGTAGGTTCTGCGCCTACCATGGTTGTAACGGGTAACGGGGAATCAGGGTTCGATTCCGGAGAGGGAGCCTGAGAAACGGCTACCACATCCAAGGAAGGCAGCAGGCGCGCAAATTACCCACTCCCGGCACGGGGAGGTAGTGACGAAAAATAACGATACGGGACTCATCCGAGGCCCCGTAATCGGAATGAGAACACTCTAAACCTTTTAACGAGGATCAATTGGAGAGCCAGTCTGGTGCCAGCAGCCGCGGTAATTCCAGCTCCAATAGCGTATATTAAAGTTGTTGCGGTTAAAAAGCTCGTAGTCGAATCTGTGTCCCGCGCCGCCGGTTCATCGCTCGCGGTGTCCAACTGGCGTGCCCGCGGGACGTCCTGCCGGTGAGCTTAGCCCGCGAGGGCGGCTCAACTTGAAATCCCATCGCGGTGCTCTTCACTGAGTGTCGAGGTGGGCCGGCACGTTTACTTTGAACAAATTAGAGTGCTTAAAGCAGGCTAAAACTTCGCCTGAATACTTAGTGCATGGAATAATAGAATAGGACCTCGGTTCTATTTTGTTGGTTTTCGGAACCCCGAGGTAATGATTAATAGGAACGGATGGGGGCATTCGTATTGCGACGTTAGAGGTGAAATTCTTGGATCGTCGCAAGACGGACTAAAGCGAAAGCATTTGCCAAAAACGTTTTCATTGATCAAGAACGAAAGTTAGAGGTTCGAAGGCGATCAGATACCGCCCTAGTTCTAACCATAAACGATGCCAGCCAGCGATCCGCCGACGTTCCTCCGATGACTCGGCGGGCAGCTTCCGGGAAACCAAAGCTTTTGGGTTCCGGGGGAAGTATGGTTGCAAAGCTGAAACTTAAAGGAATTGACGGAAGGGCACCACCAGGAGTGGAGCCTGCGGCTTAATTTGACTCAACACGGGAAACCTCACCAGGCCCAGACACCGGAAGGATTGACAGATTGAGAGCTCTTTCTTGATTCGGTGGGTGGTGGTGCATGGCCGTTCTTAGTTGGTGGAGTGATCTGTCAGGTTAATTCCGATAACGAACGAGACTCTAGCCTGCTAACTAGGCGTACTTTCGACATCTCAAAGGTCGGCGTCGGTATCGTCACGGTCGTGCAAACGGTCGTGCGTGCCGCTCGTTTGATTTTTACTGTCGGCGTACAATCAATTCTTCTTAGAGGGACAAGTGGCTTTTAGCCGCACGAGAATGAGCAATAACAGGTCTGTGATGCCCTTAGATGTTCTGGGCCGCACGCGCGCTACACTGAAGGAGACAGCGTGTCCTCCCTGGCCGAAAGGTCCGGGTAACCCGCTGAACCTCCTTCGTGCTAGGGATTGGGGCTTGCAATTGTTCCCCATGAACGAGGAATTCCCAGTAAGCGCGAGTCATAAGCTCGCGTTGATTACGTCCCTGCCCTTTGTACACACCGCCCGTCGCTACTACCGATTGAATGATTTAGTGAGGTCTTCGGACCGGTACTCGGTGACGTTTCGACGTTCGTCGATGTTGCTGGGAAGATGACCAAACTTGATCATTTAGAGGAAGTAAAAGTCGTAACAAGGTTTCCGTAGGTGAACCTGCGGAAGGATCATTAACGTATTTTTGTGTCGCACAATATATGTGTGTACGCGAAACAGATACACTGACGATCTGACGTTCGGCTTCTCGCATCTGAAAAACTCGTATATTTATATACGTAGAACTGATGCGTCGAAGCGTATTACTCACACTGTATTTTTGTACACACAACAACACACTGTGTGTGTACTCTATATACGAACCGGACGTTCGCATCTCTCTCGTTTTGACCGACCGATCGACGATATCATACCAGATATGATATATCCGATCTCGGTTGACTCGTGTGGCTGATCCGTCGTCTGTTTGAAAGAAACATAAAAAGACACTGAAGTTTTGGGAGTATATATCCCATTCTTCCAGAGAGGGATGCTCGCATCGCGCCGCCTTACTACGGATGCATTCTGTATGGGCGCGCGCGCGGTCCGTCATCCGTTATAACAAACATATTTATTTTAAATAAAATATACTACCGATTGTAACCACCAGAGAGATAATATTACATATATATATTATATATACATATACAAATAATAAATATTGGCACAAACAAACAAACAAACAAACAAACAAAAACGAGCACGGACGATGTACGTACGCGTACACGTGCTGCGTCTCATGGGACCGCTCGTAGGAAGGCCGAGCGGTCCTCAGTCACCCGCCATCTGAAATGTTTGTTGATGCGGTGTGGCACTGGGTGTTCGCATCTCGAGATTCGAGAAAATACAACAAACACGATAATAATGTGCGTTGTATGTGTATCTTATCGACGAGAGATCCGTCACCTTGCTTTTACATATAAATATATATATATATTAATATAATATATTGTGCGATATGTACGAAGACATATGTCGAGAAAACACACGTTGGGTGTTCGCATCTCGAATTGCCGAGATCCGTCATCTGTTTTTGTTCCGGGCACCCTGGTTTTGTTACGGTTGTTTTATAACGCTTCACTGTGTAAATTCAACTGTAAAATGGGTTTTGAATGTATTTCGCCCGGCCACACTTTATTTCTCGAAAATGTCGACAATTTTTCTGTTTACGACGATAAAACACAATAGTATCCGCCTGTTGGAGAAAAAGTATATGCGCAGTTAGTATTTGGGGGATGTGTCGGAGTCGTGGTCCGGTATCAGTGGTACCGTTCGCCCGGACACAAGCGGTGAGTGTTGTACACAAACACGCGCGCACACTTGGTCATCGCCGGTGTAATAACCAACCGCGCCGAGAGCGCGGGGCGGTCCTGTGCCAGTGGTGTACTCACGAACGCACGCTTGTTCGGCGATTCGAGACGACGATTCCAAGGAATACACGACTCTGGCCGCTAGTCACACACCACCACTAGTAGTAGTAGTAGGTGTATGGCCCGGCGCCTCCTCGAAAACTGTCCGTTGCGAAAATTTTGTCGACAGTGGGTGAACGTGCACGCACACATTTCACACACATTATTAATAATGTCAGTCACCAAGTGTTGTAGAATACAAGATCGGAGGTTCGCCTCTGACTCGTTTCTCAAAACGCTCTAGTACACTACCCTGAACGGTGAATCACTTGGCTCGTGGGTCGATGAAGAACGCAGCTAATTGCGCGTCTTATTGTGAACTGCAGGATACATGAACATCGACATTTCGAACGCACATTGCGGTCCTTGGATACTGTTCCTGGACCATTCCTGGCTGAGGGTCGTTTCTATTTCCAAGACTGTCCGGTTCTCTAACGCACTGTCCGTGGCACTTTCGCGCTGAAAAACGCTCGTGGTGTGTGTGATGTGCGTTTGTGGGGAACGTCGGGACCAAATTGGAGGTTCGCTGTTTTTCGTCTCGACGAAAGATCCGTCCTCTTAAATCAAAAACTGTCGTTTGACTAAACGAACGAACGAACCGTGTTTTCGCTTGCGTTAACACACGCTAGAGAGAGGTGAGGTCGTCCTTACCGGCGTACAGACGAGATGATCGTCGTCGTCGTCGACGTCTCGAGACACTCGAGATGAGGCGATGTGACGGTCGTCAAGTTCGTCCGCGGAGAACACCGGTCGTCGTTTCCTAGAAAAAATATATATATTATATATGTATATGAAATTCTGAGGACGTCTGGCCGTGCGTGTACACCGTGTGTTTACGCGTTTGAGCGTTCCGCACCGCACACTCTCTTAACATAATATATATACACATATATTTGATTCAGACCTCAGAGCAGGTGGGAG
>CAXAKX010000812.1:17500-42500 GCA_963969525.1 Ontholestes murinus
CGAATAGGGATCACATTTGCGGCCGCTATTCGGTACGTAAAGTGATATAATTAATTACCGTTTTTCTGTACCCATATCCGTAACGAATGTATGTTAAATAAGGCGTGAGTGGTGGTTAAATTTCGCAATTTTCACACTTACCACCAATGTTTCCTTTCGTTTCGAACGAGCGAATGGACGAATTTTATATTATCGTATAGTAAAAGAACTTTCGACAGTCATCCGGTACCGGTGTGCGATTGACCTATATGTGGCGGCCGGTGGGTCGATGTGCACGATGCTAAAAGCGAAATTTCGATCGACACGAAATAATTTCGAAATTTTTACCACGGTTCGCATTTATTTCCGCTCGTCGATGTGTCCTTTCGTATCGCGTAAGCGAATTAACGAATATTATATTTTAATATTATAAAAATAATTTCGACAAGAAATAATTTCGAAACTTTTACCACGGTTCGCAATTTATTTCCGCTCGTCGATCTTTTTTCC
This sequence comes from Ontholestes murinus, assembly GCA_963969525.1. Classification (NCBI taxonomy): domain Eukaryota; kingdom Metazoa; phylum Arthropoda; class Insecta; order Coleoptera; family Staphylinidae; genus Ontholestes; species Ontholestes murinus. The sequence goes on from CAXAKX010000812.1 coordinate 17,990, forward strand.
TTACGTTTCGTGCGAGCGAACGAACGAACGAACGAATATTATATTATCGAATGATAAAAGAAATTTCGACAGTCATTCTGTACCGGTGTGGCGGTCGGTCGGTGTGCACGGTGCGAAAAGCGAAATTTCGATCGACACGAAATAATTACGAAATTTTTACCACGGTTCGCATTTATTTCCGCTCGTCGATGTGTCCTTTCGTATCGCGTAAGCGAATTAACGAATATTATATTTTAATATAATAAAAATAATTTCTGCCGTTATTCGGTACCTATGTACGAAAAACCTATATGTGGCGGTCGGTCGGTCGGTGTGCACGGAGCTAAAACCGAAATTTCGACAAGAAATAATTTCGAAATAATTTCGAAACTTTTACCACGGTTCGCAATTTATTTCCGCTCGTCGATCTTTTTTCCTTACGTTTCGTGCGAGCGAACGAACGAACGAACGAATATTATATTATCGAATGATAAAAGAAATTTCGACAGTCATTCTGTACCGGTGTGGCGGTCGGTCGGTGTGCACGGTGCGAAAAGCGAAATTTCGATCGACACGAAATAATTACGAAATTTTTACCACGGTTCGCATTTATTTCCGCTCGTCGATGTGTCCTTTCGTATCGCGTAAGCGAATTAACGCATATTATATTTTAATATTATAAAAATAATTTCGACAAGAAATAATTTCGAAACTTTTACCACGGTTCGCAATTAATTTCCGCTCGTCGATCTTTTTTCCTTACGTTTCCTGCGAGCGAGCGAACGAACGAATATTATATTATCGAATGATAAAAGAAATTTCGACAGTCATTCTGTACCGGTGTGGCGGTCGGTCGGTGTGCACGGTGCGAAAAGCGAAATTTCGATCGACACGAAATAATTACGAAATTTTTACCACGGTTCACATTTATTTCCGCTCGTCGATGTGTCCTTTCGTATCGCGTAAGCGAATTAACGAAAATTTTATTTTAATAAAATAAAAATAATTTCTGCCGTTATTCTGTACATGTGTACGAAAAATATATATGTGAGGCGGTCGGTCGGTGTGCACGATGCCAAAAGCTTTATTCGGTACGGGCGTGCGAAATAATTGTACGCGGCGGTCGGTCGGTGTGCACGATGCTAAAAGCGTTACTCGGTACCTGTGTGCGAAAAACCTAAAGTCGAACGTTTTGACTTCGGTCCGCTTTATTTCCACTCGCCGATCTGTCCTTTCGCATCGCGTAAGCGAATTAACGAAAATTTTATTTTAATAAAATAAAAATAATTTCTGCCGTTATTCCGTACCTATGTACGAAAAATATATATGTGAGGCGGTCGGTCGGTGTGCACGATGCCAAAAGCGTTATTCGGTACGGGCGTGCGAAATAATTGTACGCGGCGGTCGGTCGGTGTGCACGATGCTAAAAGCGTTATTCGGTACCTGTGTGCGAAAAACCTAAAGTCGAACGTTTTCACTTCGGTCCGCTTTATTTCCACTCGCCGATCTGTCCTTTCGCATCGCGTAAGCGAATTAACGAAAATTTTATTTTAATAAAATAAAAATAATTTCTGCCGTTATTCCGTACCTATGTACGAAAAATATATATGTGAGGCGGTCGGTCGGTGTGCACGATGCCAAAAGCGTTATTCGGTACGGGCGTGCGAAATAATTGTACGCGGCGGTCGGTCGGTGTGCACGATGCTAAAAGCGTTATTCGGTACCTGTGTGCGAAAAACCTAAAGTCGAACGTTTTCACTTCGGTCCGCTTTATTTCCACTCGCCGATCTGTCCTTTCGCATCGCGTAAGCGAATTAACGAAAATTTTATTTTAATAAAATAAAAATAATTTCTGCCGTTATTCCGTACCTATGTACGAAAAATATATATGTGAGGCGGTCGGTCGGTGTGCACGATGCCAAAAGCGTTATTCGGTACGGGCGTGCGAAATAATTGTACGCGGCGGTCGGTCGGTGTGCACGATGCTAAAAGCGTTATTCGGTACCTGTGTGCGAAAAACCTAAAGTCGAACGTTTTCACTTCGGTCCGCTTTATTTCCACTCGCCGATCTGTCCTTTCGCATCGCGTAAGCGAATTAACGAAAATTTTATTTTAATAAAATAAAAATAATTTCTGCCGTTATTCCGTACCTATGTACGAAAAATATATATGTGAGGCGGTCGGTCGGTGTGCACGATGCCAAAAGCGTTATTCGGTACGGGCGTGCGAAATAATTGTACGCGGCGGTCGGTCGGTGTGCACGATGCTAAAAGCGTTATTCGGTACCTGTGTGCGAAAAACCTAAAGTCGAACGTTTTCACTTCGGTCCGCTTTATTTCCACTCGCCGATCTGTCCTTTCGCATCGCGTAAGCGAATTAACGAAAATTTTATTTTATTAAAATAAAAATAATTTCTGCCGTTATTCGGTACCTGTGTACGATAAACATATATATGAGGCGGTCGGTCGGTGCGAATAAGCGAATTGACGAAAATTTTATTTTAATATAATAAAAATAATTTCTGCCGTTATTCGGTACCTGTGTACGAAAAACATATATATGAGGCGGTCGGTCGGTGCGAATAAGCGAATTGACGAAAATTTTATTTTAATAAAATAAAAATAATTTCTGCCGTTATTCCGTACCTATGTACGAAAAATATATATGTGAGGCGGTCGGTCGGTGTGCACGATGCCAAAAGCGTTATTCGGTACGGGCGTGCGAAATAATTGTACGCGGCGGTCGGTCGGTGTGCACGATGCTAAAAGCGTTATTCGGTACCTGTGTGCGAAAAACCTAAAGTCGAACGTTTTCACTTCGGTCCGCTTTATTTCCACTCGCCGATCTGTCCTTTCGCATCGCGTAAGCGAATTAACGAAAATTTTATTTTAATAAAATAAAAATAATTTCTGCCGTTATTCCGTACCTATGTACGAAAAATATATATGTGAGGCGGTCGGTCGGTGTGCACGATGCCAAAAGCGTTATTCGGTACGGGCGTGCGAAATAATTGTACGCGGCGGTCGGTCGGTGTGCACGATGCTAAAAGCGTTATTCGGTACCTGTGTGCGAAAAACCTAAAGTCGAACGTTTTCACTTCGGTCCGCTTTATTTCCACTCGCCGATCTGTCCTTTCGCATCGCGTAAGCGAATTAACGAAAATTTTATTTTAATAAAATAAAAATAATTTCTGCCGTTATTCCGTACCTATGTACGAAAAATATATATGTGAGGCGGTCGGTCGGTGTGCACGATGCCAAAAGCGTTATTCGGTACGGGCGTGCGAAATAATTGTACGCGGCGGTCGGTCGGTGTGCACGATGCTAAAAGCGTTATTCGGTACCTGTGTGCGAAAAACCTAAAGTCGAACGTTTTCACTTCGGTCCGCTTTATTTCCACTCGCCGATCTGTCCTTTCGAATCGCGTAAGCGAATTAACGAAAATTTTATTTTAATAAAATAAAAATAATTTCTGCCGTTATTCCGTACCTATGTACGAAAAATATATATGTGAGGCGGTCGGTCGGTGTGCACGATGCCAAAAGCGTTATTCGGTACGGGCGTGCGAAATAATTGTACGCGGCGGTCGGTCGGTGTGCACGATGCTAAAAGCGTTATTCGGTACCTGTGTGCGAAAAACCTAAAGTCGAACGTTTTCACTTCGGTCCGCTTTATTTCCACTCGCCGATCTGTCCTTTCGCATCGCGTAAGCGAATTAACGAAAATTTTATTTTATTAAAATAAAAATAATTTCTGCCGTTATTCGGTACCTGTGTACGAAAAACATATATATGAGGCGGTCGGTCGGTGCGAATAAGCGAATTGACGAAAATTTTATTTTAATATAATAAAAATAATTTCTGCCGTTATTCGGTACCTGTGTACGAAAAACATATATATGAGGCGGTCGGTCGGTGCGAATAAGCGAATTGACGAAAATTTTATTTTAATAAAATAAAAATAATTTCTGCCGTTATTCCGTACCTATGTACGAAAAATATATATGTGAGGCGGTCGGTCGGTGTGCACGATGCCAAAACCGTTATTCGGTACGGGCGTGCGAAATAATTGTACGCGGCGGTCGGTCGGTGTGCACGATGCTAAAAGCGTTATTCGGTACCTGTGTGCGAAAAACCTAAAGTCGAACGTTTTCACTTCGGTCCGCTTTATTTCCACTCGCCGATCTGTCCTTTCGCATCGTGTAAGCGAATTAACGAAAATTTTATTTTATGAAAATAAAAATAATTTCTGCCGTTATTCGGTACCTGTGTACGAAAAACATATATATGAGGCGGTCGGTCGGTGCGAATAAGCGAATTGACGAAAATTTTATTTTATTAAAATAAAAATAATTTCTGCCGTTATTCGGTACCTATGTACGAAAAATATATATGTGAGGCGGTCGGTCGGTGTGCACGATGCCAAAAGCGTTATTCGGTACGGGCGTGCGAAATAATTGTACGCGGCGGTCGGTCGGTGTGCACGATGCTAAAAGCGTTATTCGGTACCTGTGTGCGAAAAACCTAAAGTCGAACGTTTTCACTTCGGTCCGCTTTATTTCCACTCGCCGATCTGTCCTTTCGCATCGTGTAAGCGAATTAACGAAAATTTTATTTTATTAAAATAAAAATAATTTCTGCCGTTATTCGGTACCTGTGTACGAAAAACATATATATGAGGCGGTCGGTCGGTGCGAATAAGCGAATTGACGAAAATTTTATTTTATTAAAATAAAAATAATTTCTGCCGTTATTCGGTACCTGTGTACGAAAAACATATATATGAGGCGGTCGGTCGGTGCGAATAAGCGAATTGACGAAAATTTTATTTTATTAAAATAAAAATAATTTCTGCCGTTATTCGGTACCTGTGTACGAAAAACATATATATTAGGCGGTCGGTCGGTGCGAATAAGCGAATTGACGAAAATTTTATTTTATTAAAATAAAAATAATTTCTGCCGTTATTCGGTACCTATGTACGAAAAATATATATGTGAGGCGGTCGGTCGGTGTGCACGATGCCAAAAGCGTTATTCGGTACGGGCGTGCGAAATAATTGTACGCGGCGGTCGGTCGGTGTGCACGATGCTAAAAGCGTTATTCGGTACCTGTGTGCGAAAAACCTAAAGTCGAACGTTTTCACTTCGGTCCGCTTTATTTCCACTCGCCGATCTGTCCTTTCGCATCGTGTAAGCGAATTAACGAAAATTTTATTTTATTAAAATAAAAATAATTTCTGCCGTTATTCGGTACCTGTGTACGAAAAACATATATATGAGGCGGTCGGTCGGTGCGAATAAGCGAATTGACGAAAATTTTATTTTATTAAAATAAAAATAATTTCTGCCGTTATTCGGTACCTGTGTACGAAAAACATATATATGAGGCGGTCGGTCGGTGCGAATAAGCGAATTGACGAAAATTTTATTTTATTAAAATAAAAATAATTTCTGCCGTTATTCGGTACCTGTGTACGAAAAACATATATATTAGGCGGTCGGTCGGTGCGAATAAGCGAATTGACGAAAATTTTATTTTAATATAATAAAAATAATTTCTGCCGTTATTCGGTACCTGTGTACGAAAAACATATATATGAGGCGGTCGGTCGGTGTGCACGATGCTAAAAGCGTTATTCGGTACGGGCGGGCGAAAAACTTATATGCGGCGGTCGGTCGGTGTGCACGATGCCGAGAGCGTTATTCGGTACCTGTGTGCGAGAGACATATATATATGGTGGTGCACGGTGCGATGAGCGAATTTTCATTTTACGCAAATAAAGTCGAGTATTACGCTTCGTTTCGTCTTGTTTCACACACAAATGATATTTTCGGGCAGTGCTAAGTGGAAAAATAAAAATAAAATTTCTCGCCGTTATTCTGTACAAATATGCATCAAACAGCTGTATGGGCGGTGCAGGTCGAAAGCGTTATTCGGTACCGGTGTGCGAAAAACCTAATGTCGAACGTTTTAACTTCGGTCCGCTTTATTTCCACTCGCCGATGTGTCCTTTCGTATCGAGTAAGCGAATTAACGAAAATTTTATTTTAATAAAATAAAAATAATTTCTGCCGTTATTCGATACCTATGTACGAGAAACATATATATGAGGCGGTCGGTCGGTCGGTCGGTCGGCGCGCACGATGCTAAAAGCGTTATTCGGTACGGGCGTGCGAAAAACTTAAATGCGACGGTCGGTCGGTGCGCACGATGCCGAAAGCGTTATTCGGTACCTGTGTGCGAGAGACATATATATGGTGGTGCACGGTGCGATGAGCGAATTTTCGATTTACGCAAATAAAGTCGAGTATTACGCTTCGTTTCGTCTTGTTTCACACACAAATGATATTTTCGGGCAGCGCTAGGTGGAAAAATAAAAATTTAATTTCTCGCCGTTATTCTGTACAAATATGCATCAAACAGCTATATGGGTGGTGCAGGTCGTTCGGGTGAAAAGTGGAAGATTGAAAAAGAACGACCAGGCGAGCAGTATATGTATATATATCGCAAAGAAACGCCGAAATAAATATCCTTTTGGCTTTAATAAACCGTCGCATGGGTAAAATAAAATTTTTAACAAATTTTTGCCCTATGCGACGGACGGAGAGACGAACGACGAACAACGGCGGGCGACGACACACGGCAACGGGCGACGACACAACAACCAGTGTAGTGTAATGCCATTATATACGTTACGTGTAATAAGTCGGCCGGCGTGTTTTTAGTTTTTATCTCTTGTGGGGGAACGCGAGGTCTCAGTGTGTTCACCAAGCTGCTACTTCTCTAGTATTATATATAATATATAATAAGAAGATGTGTGTGGTTTTGCGTGTTCGGTGTGCCTCATATAATCGTTCCCCATCATATTAAAACACATAAAATATCATCATCGTCTGTTGAAAATAAAATCACGGCCTCACGTGTCTGGACAGTTCGATGTATTTAATATAAAACGACGACGAACCGGAGAGACGAACGACGAACAACGGCGGGCGACGACACACGGCAACGGGCGACGACACAACAACCAGTGTAGTGTAATGCCATTATATACGTTACGTTTAATAAGTCGGCCGGCGTGTTTTTAGTTTTTATCTCTTGTGGGGGAACGCGAGGTCTCAGTGTGTTCACCAAGCTGCTACTTCTCTAGTATTATATATAATATATAATAAGAAGATGTGTGTGGTTTTGCGTGTTCGGTGTGCCTCATATAATCGTTCCCCATCATATTAATACACATAAAATATCATCATCGTCTGTTGAAAATAAAATCACGGCCTCACGTGTCTGGACAGTTCGATGTATTTAATAAAACGACGACGAACCGGAGAGACGAACGACGAACAACGGCGGGCGACGACACACGGCAACGGGCGACACAACAACACCAGTGTAGTAGTGTAATGCCATTATATACGTTACGTGTAATAAGTCGGCCGGCGTGTTTTTAGTTTTTATCTCTTGTGGGGGAACGCGAGGTCTCAGTGTGTTCACCAAGCTGCTACTTCTCTAGTATTATATATAATATATAATAAGAAGATGTGTGTGGTTTTGCGTGTTCGGTGTGCCTCATATAATCGTTCCCCATCATATTAATACACATAAAATATCATCATCGTCTGTTGAAAATAAAATCACGGCCTCACGTGTCTGGACAGTTCGATGTATTTAATAAAACGACGACGAAACCGGAGAGACGAACGAGGAACAACGGCGGGCGACGACACACGGCAACGGGCGACACAACAACACCAGTGTAGTAGTGTAATGCCATTATATACGTTACGTGTAATAAGTCGGCCGGCGTGTTTTTAGTTTTATCTCTTGTTTGGGGGAACGCCGAGGTCTCAGTGTTGCACCAATCTGCTACTCTATTATAATATATAATAAGATGTGTGTGGTTTGTGTGTCGGTTGTGCCTCATACAAAAATCGTTCCCCGTATTTTACTACATATATAAATATATATCATCATCGTGTTATTATCGTCTGTTGAAAATAAAATCACGGCCTCGCCGTGTCTGGACAGTTCGATGTTTTAATAAAACGAGACGCGAGAAATCAGTTGCCGCCCGAGGAAATTTTTTTCTTGTCTCTCACCCACCATATATATATACCGTCTGTTGAATATAAAATCACGGCCTCGCCGTGTCCGGACAGTTCGGTGTTGAAAACTCTAACAGGTAGTTTGAACCTGTCCGAATAGCACGTTCGCGGGACCCATTTCGTATATTCGTTTATGCGTATGGCCCTTATGCGAGCAACATGTAGACTGAACATGTAATATTTTTAAAGTAGCGGTGCGTAAAAACTCCGTGAAAATTCAAATGCAATAACTCACCGAATTCCGAGCGAGAATGAAAACTTATGTTGATTGAAATATATATATCATCATAAAGTCAGACGTTCGGGGGACCCGAGCGCGTGGTCCCCTTGGCCGAGACGATGATTTTCAATCTAACGAACAATGATGTTTTTTGTAGTGTGTGTAAGCCTTGGCGAGATGTGAAATTTATAAAATTTCTCTTCTCTCTCATGCCATATATATGATATATTGATGCATTTCGGAGTTGTGTGGACCGAGAGTCTCTCCACTCCTATTCTTGGTGTTCACACCGCCGGCCGGCCGCCGTGTGCTCGTGTACATGTGCCGTCGTGTGCTGACGTGTGTGTCTCCGGGCGCATTATCAAACAAAAAAATTCGTGGGTCTGCATAAATGTGTGAACGTCTAGTCGCAATATCGCCGTAGCACAACCGCCGCCCCGCGTTTCGTGTCTTTTACACAAGTTGCATCACGTCCACCGTCTTGACCCCGCCACAGGGGCGGGATAGGTGTTTTACTGGCGTGCTCTGTATACCAATGGAGTGACACGTTAACGTCGGGGGTCCGTGCACGCGTAAACCGGGATATGTGCGATGTTCCGTTCAGCAGAGAGCAGAATTACGAATTCTTGGTGTTCACACCGCCGGCCGGCCGCCGTGTGCTCGTGTACATGTGCCGTCGTGTGCTCACGTGTGTGTCTCCGGGCGCATTATCAAACAAAAAAAGTCGTGGGTCTGCATAAATGTGTGAACGTCTAGTCGTAATATCGCCGTAGCACAACCGCCGCCCCGCGTTTCGTGTCTTTTACACAAGTTGCATCACGTCCACCGTCTTGACCCCGCCACAGGGGCGGGATAGGTGTTTTACTGGCGTGCTCTGTATACCAATGGAGTGACACGTTAACGTCGGGGGTCCGTGCACGCGTAAACCGGGATATGTGCGATGTTCCGTTCAGCAGAGCAGAATTTCGAACCACCTCTTTATTATAAATAAATGAGCTCGTCGTTACACCGGGCGCGCGCGCGCGTAAGCGCCGCCGCTCGAGTGTGCGCGACTAAACACAGCTCCCTGGTTGATCCTGCCAGTAGTCATATGCTTGTCTCAAAGATTAAGCCATGCATGTCTCAGTACAAGCCAAATTAAGGTGAAACCGCGAAAGGCTCATTAAATCAGTTATGGTTCCTTAGATCGTACCACTTATCCTTGGATAACTGTGGTAATTCTAGAGCTAATACATGCAAACAGAGTTCCGACCGGAGACGGAAGGAGCGCTTTTATTAGATCAAAACCAATCGGTGTCGGACGCGAGTCCGTTCATCGTACAACTTGGTGAATCTGAATAACTTATTGCTGATCGCACGGTCTCGCACCGGCGACGCATCTTTCAAATGTCTGCCTTATCAACTGTCGATGGTAGGTTCTGCGCCTACCATGGTTGTAACGGGTAACGGGGAATCAGGGTTCGATTCCGGAGAGGGAGCCTGAGAAACGGCTACCACATCCAAGGAAGGCAGCAGGCGCGCAAATTACCCACTCCCGGCACGGGGAGGTAGTGACGAAAAATAACGATACGGGACTCATCCGAGGCCCCGTAATCGGAATGAGAACACTCTAAACCTTTTAACGAGGATCAATTGGAGGGCCAGTCTGGTGCCAGCAGCCGCGGTAATTCCAGCTCCAATAGCGTATATTAAAGTTGTTGCGGTTAAAAAGCTCGTAGTCGAATCTGTGTCCCGCGCCGCCGGTTCATCGCTCGCGGTGTCCAACTGGCGTGCCCGCGGGACGTCCTGCCGGTGAGCTTAGCCCGCGAGGGCGGCTCAACTTGAAATCCCATCGCGGTGCTCTTCACTGAGTGTCGAGGTGGGCCGGCACGTTTACTTTGAACAAATTAGAGTGCTTAAAGCAGGCTAAAACTTCGCCTGAATACTTAGTGCATGGAATAATAGAATAGGACCTCGGTTCTATTTTGTTGGTTTTCGGAACCCCGAGGTAATGATTAATAGGAACGGATGGGGGCATTCGTATTGCGACGTTAGAGGTGAAATTCTTGGATCGTCGCAAGACGGACTAAAGCGAAAGCATTTGCCAAAAACGTTTTCATTGATCAAGAACGAAAGTTAGAGGTTCGAAGGCGATCAGATACCGCCCTAGTTCTAACCATAAACGATGCCAGCCAGCGATCCGCCGACGTTCCTCCGATGACTCGGCGGGCAGCTTCCGGGAAACCAAAGCTTTTGGGTTCCGGGGGAAGTATGGTTGCAAAGCTGAAACTTAAAGGAATTGACGGAAGGGCACCACCAGGAGTGGAGCCTGCGGCTTAATTTGACTCAACACGGGAAACCTCACCAGGCCCAGACACCGGAAGGATTGACAGATTGAGAGCTCTTTCTTGATTCGGTGGGTGGTGGTGCATGGCCGTTCTTAGTTGGTGGAGTGATCTGTCAGGTTAATTCCGATAACGAACGAGACTCTAGCCTGCTAACTAGGCGTACTTTCGACATCTCAAAGGTCGGCGTCGGTATCGTCACGGTCGTGCAAACGGTCGTGCGTGCCGCTCGTTTGATTTTTACTGTCGGCGTACAATCAATTCTTCTTAGAGGGACAAGTGGCTTTTAGCCGCACGAGAATGAGCAATAACAGGTCTGTGATGCCCTTAGATGTTCTGGGCCGCACGCGCGCTACACTGAAGGAGACAGCGTGTCCTCCCTGGCCGAAAGGTCCGGGTAACCCGCTGAACCTCCTTCGTGCTAGGGATTGGGGCTTGCAATTGTTCCCCATGAACGAGGAATTCCCAGTAAGCGCGAGTCATAAGCTCGCGTTGATTACGTCCCTGCCCTTTGTACACACCGCCCGTCGCTACTACCGATTGAATGATTTAGTGAGGTCTTCGGACCGGTACTCGGTGACGTTTCGACGTTCGTCGATGTTGCTGGGAAGATGACCAAACTTGATCATTTAGAGGAAGTAAAAGTCGTAACAAGGTTTCCGTAGGTGAACCTGCGGAAGGATCATTAACGTATTTTTGTGTCGCACAATATATGTGTGTACGCGAAACAGATACACTGACGATCTGACGTTCGGCTTCTCGCATCTGAAAAACTCGTATATTTATATACGTAGAACTGATGCGTCGAAGCGTATTACTCACACTGTATTTTTGTACACACAACAACACACTGTGTGTGTACTCTATATACGAACCGGACGTTCGCATCTCTCTCGTTTTGACCGACCGATCGACGATATCATACCAGATATGATATATCCGATCTCGGTTGACTCGTGTGGCTGATCCGTCGTCTGTTTGAAAGAAACATAAAAAGACACTGAAGTTTTGGGAGTATATATCCCATTCTTCCAGAGAGGGATGCTCGCATCGCGCCGCCTTACTACGGATGCATTCTGTATGGGCGCGCGCGCGGTCCGTCATCCGTTATAACAAACATATTTATTTTAAATAAAATATACTACCGATTGTAACCACCAGAGAGATAATATTACATATATATATTATATATACATATACAAATAATAAATATTGGCACAAACAAACAAACAAACAAACAAACAAAAACGAGCACGGACGATGTACGTACGCGTACACGTGCTGCGTCTCATGGGACCGCTCGTAGGAAGGCCGAGCGGTCCTCAGTCACCCGCCATCTGAAATGTTTGTTGATGCGGTGTGGCACTGGGTGTTCGCATCTCGAGATTCGAGAAAATACAACAAACACGATAATAATGTGCGTTGTATGTGTATCTTATCGACGAGAGATCCGTCACCTTGCTTTTACATATAAAAATATATATATATATATATTAATATAATACATTGTGCGATATGTACGAAGACATATGTCGAGAAAACACACGTTGGGTGTTCGCATCTCGAATTGCCGAGATCCGTCATCTGTTTTTGTTCCGGGCACCCTGGTTTTGTTACGGTTGTTTTATAACGCTTCACTGTGTAAATTCAACTGTAAAATGGGTTTTGAATGTATTTCGCCCGGCCACACTTTATTTCTCGAAAATGTCGACAATTTTTCTGTTTACGACGATAAAACACAATAGTATCCGCCTGTTGGAGAAAAAGTATATGCGCAGTTAGTATTTGGGGGATGTGTCGGAGTCGTGGTCCGGTATCAGTGGTACCGTTCGCCCGGACACAAGCGGTGAGTGTTGTACACAAACACGCGCGCACACTTGGTCATCGCCGGTGTAATAACCAACCGCGCCGAGAGCGCGGGGCGGTCCTGTGCCAGTGGTGTACTCACGAACGCACGCTTGTTCGGCGATTCGAGACGACGATTCCAAGGAATACACGACTCTGGCCGCTAGTCACACACCACCACTAGTAGTAGTAGTAGGTGTATGGCCCATGGCCCGGCGCCTCCTCGAAAACTGTCCGTTGCGAAAATTTTGTCGACAGTGGGTGAACGTGCACGCACACATTTCACACACATTATTAATAATGTCAGTCACCAAGTGTTGTAGAATACAAGATCGGAGGTTCGCCTCTGACTCGTTTCTCAAAACGCTCTAGTACACTACCCTGAACGGTGAATCACTTGGCTCGTGGGTCGATGAAGAACGCAGCTAATTGCGCGTCTTATTGTGAACTGCAGGATACATGAACATCGACATTTCGAACGCACATTGCGGTCCTTGGATACTGTTCCTGGACCATTCCTGGCTGAGGGTCGTTTCTATTTCCAAGACTGTCCGGTTCTCTAACGCACTGTCCGTGGCACTTTCGCGCTGAAAAACGCTCGTGGTGTGTGTGATGTGCGTTTGTGGGGAACGTCGGGACCAAATTGGAGTTCGCTGTTTTTCGTCTCGACGAAAGATCCGTCCTCTTAAATCAAAAACTGTCGTTTGACTAAACGAACGAACGAACCGTGTTTTCGCTTGCGTTAACACACGCTAGAGAGAGGTGAGGTCGTCCTTACCGGCGTACAGACGAGATGATCGTCGTCGTCGTCGACGTCTCGAGACACTCGAGATGAGGCGATGTGACGGTCGTCAAGTTCGTCCGCGGAGAACACCGGTCGTCGTTTCCTAGAAAAAATATATATATTATATATGTATATGAAATTCTGAGGACGTCTGGCCGTGCGTGTACACCGTGTGTTTACGCGTTTGAGCGTTCCGCACCGCACACTCTCTTAACATAATATATATACACATATATTTGATTCAGACCTCAGAGCAGGTGGGAGTACCCGCTGAATTTAAGCATATTACTAAGCGGTGGAAAAGAAACTAACCAGGATTCCCTTAGTAGCGGCGAGCGAACAGGGAAAAGCCCAGCACCGAATCCCGCGGCCGTCTTACGCGTTGTCGCCGGGAAATGTGGTGTTAGGGAGGATCCGTCATCCCGAGGTCGTACGGTGCGTCCAAGTCCTTCTTGAACGGGGCCACTACCCATAGAGGGTGCCAGGCCCGTAGCGATCGCCGTCGACAGCGGGAGGATCTCTCCTCAGAGTCGGGTTGCTTGAGAGTGCAGCCCTAAGTGGGTGGTAAACTCCATCTAAGGCTAAATATAACCACGAGACCGATAGCGAACAAGTACCGTGAGGGAAAGTTGAAAAGAACTTTGAAGAGAGAGTTCAATAGTACGTGAAACCGTTCAGGGGTAAACCTGAGAAACCCGAAAGGTCGAATGGGGAGATTCAGCGTGTCTCGTCTGCTCTGGAGTGTTGGGCGCTTGTGAGACGGTCACGGACCTCGGTCCGACGATCGCTCCGTCCTCTCTCTGTTTTCGGGGTGACGAACTCGTGCACTTCTCCCCTAGTAGGACGTCGCGACCCGTTGGGTGCAGGCCTAAGGATCGGGGTGGAGACCGAGTGGCGCCTTCGGGCCGTTTCCGTTCGGACCCCCGTCTCCCGGCCTGCTCGCCCGACGGTATAGCAGTGGCGCGGGGCCGCGATACTTAATTCGCGTCCGGCCCGTCGCAAGTGCTTGCGGATATCTGGTGGGCGTCTGGGGACTCGTGCCTCGACTCCGCCGGACCCGTTCGACTGCTGGCGACGGTGTCCTCGGACAGACTCCGTTTATACGCCCGTCGGCGACGCTTTAGCTTTGGGTACTTTCAGGACCCGTCTTGAAACACGGACCAAGGAGTCTAGCATGTTCGCGAGTCATTGGGACTTAGCGAAACCTAAAGGCGTAATGAAAGTGAAGGCCGTGCCTAGCGCGTGCCTAGGGAAGACGTGCGGGACTACGATCCCGCGCTGCACTCCCGGGGCGTCTCGTGCTCATTGCGAGCTGAGGCGCACCAAGAGCGTACATGCTGGGACCCGAAAGATGGTGAACTATGCCTGGTCAGGACGAAGTCAGGGGAAACCCTGATGGAGGTCCGTAGCGATTCTGACGTGCAAATCGATCGTCGGAACTGGGTATAGGGGCGAAAGACCAATCGAACTATCTAGTAGCTGGTTCCCTCCGAAGTTTCCCTCAGGATAGCTGGCGCTCCGGTGAGCGAGTCTCATCCGGTAAAGCGAATGATTAGAGGCATTGGGGTCGAAACGACCTCAACCTATTCTCAAACTTTAAATGGGTGAGATCTCCGGCTTGCTCAAACGATGAAGCCGCGAGATCGGATCAGAGTGCCAAGTGGGCCACTTTTGGTAAGCAGAACTGGCGCTGTGGGATGAACCAAACGTCGAGTTAAAGCGCCTAAATTAACGCTTATGGGATACCATGAAAGGTGTTGGTAACTTAAGACATTATTTATTTATAAAGCATTACATGATGTATAGCTTATTCTAACTTAAAATTAACTTAAATCTACCCTCCCGCAGGTTAAAGAATAGGTAAAATAAATATCCCTCGTTTTGTAAATCTTTATTCCGCCCAGTACAAATTCCCCGTATAAAAACATCCATAATAAAACACCCCCTCAATATATAGAATTTATTTCACCCTCTCCCGCAAAACACATAAATACATTAAAATCAATTTAGCCGTTCTTCTTTCTTATATCTCTTCTCATCACTGGTCCTCTTCTGCTCTTCTGCGACGATGAGTCCTCTTGTCCTCTTCTATGACGAATAGTCCACTTCTGCGATGTCGCAGCCTCCTTGGTATGTTCTCTTCTTTCTTCTTTCTTCTTTCTTCGTGACGCTCCTCTTCTGCGACGATGTGTCCTCTTCTTTTCTTCTGCGAAGATGGGTCCTCTTGTCCTCTTCTACGAAGTACGATCCTCTTCTGCGATGATGCGTCCTCTTCTTTGTGGTCCTCTTCTTTCTTCAGTGTGGAAAGTGGTATCCCGCGCGCTGCCCGTTCATCACCGTGTTTTGGTTTCCGCCGGTATTGAAGTGATTCTGCTTCATATGAGCAGGCACAGATAATTCTCACAAAAGCATGTATAAAATTTAGCCCGTTTTCAATGACTCTATTGAACCCGCAAATAGTTTAAACACGTCCCAGAATTTATTTTCGCGCCTAATATTGACCAGCTCTCCGTAGTTAGCTGGCCATCCTAGTCCAGCCGAGACGAGCTCAACGTGTGCCCGATCTCGTTGCTCCTGCGTAAACGAGCAGGAGAACATAACATGTTCCGCGCTATCAACCCCGTTACCGCATTCACAGTCTTCTAATTCTACTTTACCTATCTGTTTAAGAAATTTCCCAAAGTTTCCATGTCCTGTCATTAATTGAGTCATTTCTGGTGTTATTTTCACTAAGATTTCCCGCCTTTCATTTACCGATTTAATAAAATTGAATGTAACCCGCCCGTTAACCGAATTTGCCCATCCGTTATTCCACCTGACTCTCGCGTCGCCTCTAATTAATCGTTTCGCGTGTGAGAACGGTGCTCTATCGTAGACGTTCAAAACTGTTTCCCTCGTGGCTTCTTTCGCAAGTTTATCTGCCCTCTCGTTTCCCTCGTTTCCTACGTGCGCTCGCGTCCAGTGAAACCTAATTGTTTTTCCCCGCGCTTCCCTTATTAATCGGTCTATTTCTAACATTAATTCCGTTGGTTTCCGCATTGATCTAAGTGCATGAAGTGCAGCCTTAGAGTCGGATATAACGTGCCACACACCGTTCTCTTTTTGTTTTATATATTCGACCGCGGCCCTAATTGCAACTAATTCACTCTGGAAGACTGTGCATTTATTACCCAATTTAAGTTTTAAAAAGTCCCTTTCCGCGCCCAGTTTATATACCGCAATGGCCGCGCCGATGCCATGTTCCGTTTTTGACCCGTCTGTAAAAATTGCGTTTTCCGCTTCGAATTCCGCGTCTACTACGTTAAAATCTATTCCGCGATTCTCAGCTGGATGCCTACTTGAATGCCCTCTCTGTTCTATTAATACTATTTCGTCGCCGCGATCTAATTGTCCTGAATTTCGCGTCCGCCATCGTAAGCTTGTTTCCCTAATTTTTTCCTCTATTGGAATTAAGTCCGCAATAATTAGTGCCGCATCCGCTGAAACCGTTTTATACGCTGCCGCCGCGCCTATCGCCATTATACGTTGCACCGATCGCAAATTCTTAATTTCTCGTGATTTTAACTTATTTCCCCATATCGCAGAACCATACGTGATAGCCGGTTCTATCGCGCCCAAGTATATTGTCCGCATCGCGTCCCTCGTCAAGCCCCACGTGAGTTTACAAGCCACCCGTAGCTGTTGTGAAATTTTTCGCGCCTTTATGCAAATATAATCTATGTGCTGCCGCCAGCTTAATTTTTCATCGATTACAATACCAAGATATTTAATACTCTCCGCGCAGTGAACAAATGTATCGCCCATTTTAAAATTTGGTCTCGCCTGTTTTAATTTTCCAAAAAAAAGTCCCGTCGTTTTATCCGCGTTGAATTTTAATTTAACTTCCTCGCCCCAACTATTAATAATTTCTAATGCTGAATTTACCGTATTCTTAAGCCCCTTATATTGACCTGACCGTGCAAGTAAAACCGTGTCATCTGCAAACGCAATTATTTCACAGTTATCTGGAATGATTTTCCTCAGAAGTGTCGCGTGAACTATTTTCCAAAAGCCCGGTCCTGATTTTGACCCCTGCGGACAACCTCGTTCGATTTCCCTAATAACCGATTGCCCCGCGTAATCTATTCGCGCTGTACGTTTTTCTAAGAAATCCTTAGTTAATTTAATTAAATTTCCCGGTACGCCCATCCTTCCCAATTCATTAATTATAATCGGCCACCACGTATGATCAAACGCCCCCGCAATATCTAACGAAACTACCGCGCTGTAGTCACCCGCCCGTTTCGCGTTTTCTACAAAATCTATCACTCTCTTTACCGCGTGCACCGTTGTTTTCCCCTTCGTAAAACCGTATTGATTAGCGGCCGTCGCGCCGGTAGTCTCTAGATGATATTCAATCCGTTTGATTAAAATATCATCCAGGATCTTCCCGAGACAGGGAATCAAACAGATAGGTCTGTAACTTCCCATATCCGCGACGTCCTCTTTCCCTGCTTTTGGAATTAACCTAACGTCTGTGTCTTTCCAACAAGTCGGAAAGACTCCCTCTCCTACGCACATACGTATGCATGCAAAAATTTCCTCGCCTATTATACTCATTGCCCGTTTAACTATTTCGATAGTGATTTTATCGCGCCCTGGTGCTTTTTTTGCACCTATTCCTCTAATCGCGTTATCTAATTCGACCCGTGTGAGGTCACAATCGTTTGCGCCCCCCGTGACACACGCCGCCTGTTCACGAATTTCTGTGTGTACCTCACTATCATTAACCGCGTTATCTTCCGGAAAGAATTTATTTAGTAAAGCCGCCGCCGTTTCTTGCATCGTTTTTGTATACGTTCCGTCCGCCAATCTAACATTCGAAATTACATTACGCCGTTTACTGCCCCTAATTACTTTATACGCGCACCCCCACGGCTCTTCACTAGAAGATTCCGTGCAAAATCGTTTCCATTCATTTAACCGCGTGTCTTTAATTAATTTTTTATACTCGTTGAATTTAGCATAATATTCGCGCTTTTTGTCGTCCCTTTCTACGTCTCCTCGCGACCTATTCCACGCCTTTTTTAATCTACGTACTTCCGCTCTCGCGTTATCTATTTCCCTAGTCCACCACGGTACTGATTTCGCGAATTTTTTAATTCGCGGAATCCCTGCCTCGCATGCCCCGACAATTAATTTATTTATTATTTCCGCCGAATTATTAATACCCTCTCGCGATCGATCAGCTAATGCCCTTATAATCTGATGTCTATTGCTTTCTAAAATTGAATCAAATATTTCCCAGTTCGCCCGTTTGATGCAGAATCCGCGTTTTTCGTTTGAATTATCATTAATCGCGCCTCCAATTTCCCACCTAATTATCCTATGATCTGAAATTTCATTTTCCGTATCTACCGACCATCCATACACCGAGGCCGCGATGTCAACAGAACAAGCTGTCACGTCAATGAAGCTTGTTCGGTCGCCCGGGCCGGCATATGTTGGTATATTTCCCGTATTCAATATAATTAATTCGCGTTCGTCTAAAAGTTCCGAAAAAATTCTACCACGTTTGTCCTCCGTAGGGCTGCCCCATAATCCGCATTTCGCATTTGCGTCGATTCCTAGTATAATTTCCCCTTTGTTTGCTAATGACCCTAGCACGTGTCTAAGCTCACTAATGGCTTCTTCGTAATCCTCATCCCTCTTGTTACCTGCGCACGGTAGGTAAGCCGAAATTCCGAAAAATCTTAATGACCCCTTTTGAAATTCTATAACCGTAATTTTCTCCGAACACAAATCTGTTAAAATTACCCCATTAGCCGTACCTGAATTAACGCAAATTGCCGTCCGTGGGCAATTACCTACTTTATAAAAAATATCCATATGTGAGGTGAAGCCTCTTACTCTGCCTCCGCGTATGTTCGGTTCCTGAATAAAACAAATATCTATTCCCTCGTCCGCGATAATTTTCGTTAATAAATTTACCCCTGACATGCTTTTGTTTAAATTAATCTGCGCACACTTCACCAATGAAACAGAATCACTTACCCCGTTTGAATTCGATGTTTGATTAAACATCGTAATCGATGCTGTCGATGTACCGCTCCTCGAATCGCTTCATCGACGGGCAGCGTCGCGATTTGGCGTCGTGGTCAGTCTCGAACTTACGTCCATCCTTAATTGTTTCATTATGTCGCGTGCACACAACACAACACGTTTTGCGGCTCTTGCATTCCTTGAATGCATGGCCGCTTTCACCGCACTTTCCACACACTTGTTCTTTTATTTTACAGTCCGCAGATCTGTGACCGAACCCGTGGCACTGAAAACACTGTAGAATTTCTCTATAGTCTTCCGCGAATACACATTCATAACCAATTTTCAGCGGTCGATCTTGTAGAAGTTTCCTTAGCAAAGCAGGCACTTCCACAACGACAGATTTTGTGTACTTGTTCCTAAAGTTCTTGATATGCCGCCGTACACTAACGTTCTCCTTAAATTCCTCCATAGATTTATAAATGCCACGTACAAATTCGTTTTGTCTGTAAATGGTATCTATTACAGTTTCGGCCGTGGCGTTGACGTCGATTCGGAATAAACGCATCCACGGCTTGCGTTTCTCCACGTTGTTCATTTTTAATTCGGTCTTATTAACAGCCTTTTTAAATTTCTCTAGATCGTTGGCATCCGGACAGTTAATTTTCACGCCTCCATTTTTTAGCATAGTCATTTTGGCAATGCCGATTTCATTCTCAACGGGATCAACTTAAGACATCAGGACGGTGGCCATGGAAGTCGGAATCCGCCAAGGAGTGTGTAACAACTCACCTGACGAAGTTACTAGCCCTGAAAATGGATGGCGCTAAAGCGTTATGCTTATACTCGACCGTCAGCGGCATGTGCGGTGTACGGCCACTACTCGTAGTGGCCGGCCATGAAGCCCTGACGAGTAGGAGGGTCGCGGCGGTGTGCGCAGAAGGATTGGGCGTGGGCCCGTCTGGAGCCGCCGTCGGTGCAGATCTTGGTGGTAGTAGCAAATACTCCAGCGAGGCCCTGGAGGACTGACGTGGAGAAGGGTTTCGTGTGAACAGCCGTTGCACACGAGTCAGTCGATCCTAAGCCCTAGGCGAAAGCCGATGTTGATGTTGGTGTATCTCAATGGCGATGACATTTTATAAACATATATTTGTTACATTGTTGATAAAAATCACACCCAACGGGCGAAAGGGAATCCGGTTCCTATTCCGGAACCCGGCAGCGGAACCGTTAATAAGTCGTGCCCTCGCAAGAGAGTTCGTCGGGGCAACCCAAAAAGACCTGGAGACGCCGTCGGGAGATCCGGAAAGAGTTTTCTTTTCTGTATGAGCGTTCGAGTTCCATGGAATCCTCTAGCAGGGAGATATGGTTTGGAACGCGAAGAGCACCGCAGTTGCGGCGGTGTCCGGATCTTCCCCTCGGACCTTGAAAATCCAGGAGAGGGCCACGTCGAGTATCCTGCCGGTTCGTACCCATATCCGCAGCAGGTCTCCAAGGTGAACAGCCTCTAGTCGATAGAATAATGTAGGTAAGGGAAGTCGGCAAATTGGATCCGTAACTTCGGGATAAGGATTGGCTCTGAGGACCGGGGCGTGTCGGGCTTGGTCGGGAAGCGGGTCCTGGCTGACGTGCCGGGCCTGGGCGAGGGGACGCGTGCGTTAGCGCGCGCCGATCCGAGCTCGGTCCCGTGCCTTGGCCTCCCGCGGAACTTCCTTGCTGCGAGGCCCGCGCGTGCGCACTCGGTGGCTCTGCTGCTGGCGTGCGTGTGCCGGTGTCCTCTTCGGCCGCCATTCAACGGTCAGCTCAGAACTGGCACGGACTTGGGGAATCCGACTGTCTAATTAAAACAAAGCATTGCGATGGCCCAAGCGGGTGTTGACGCAATGTGATTTCTGCCCAGTGCTCTGAATGTCAACGTGAAGAAATTTAAGCAAGCGCGGGTAAACGGCGGGAGTAACTATGACTCTCTTAAGGATAGCATAGCTGCTCGCCTACGCCGCCGGGCCGGATCGGTCCGGACAACCCGGTGGCTAGTGCGTAAGGGACGTTGAAGCGCAACACACAGCCTATCACGTCCAAGACAACTTCACCTTCACGAGGTACCCGCTGCGTTGAAGCAAACGAAGCTCTGTCGAGCGGAAGGCACAACTTCGAACACATACTGAGCGGGCAGGACCCACGATCCCCTCCGCCAAACACCGAACCCTAAATCATGCAATGTACTTCTAGAGGGCGATGAGGGGATGCCAACTGACTCTAGATACCATCGGGCAAGGGCCAAACCCAACAATGCTCCTAATGTGCATCCGCTGAAACGGAGGCGTAGGGTGAGCTGGGTAAGGGGAGGTAACCACTAGACCGAACTAGGGGAAACCAACACCGCCCGCCTCACCTGAAGCCCGCCGGCGCAACGAAGTGAAGAGGGCACTCGTGGCCGGCACCCCTGGAGCCGCCGACTCTGGGGGGAAACCCAAAGGCAAATCTTTTTCTTCTGCTATCTCTTCCCCTCTGAATTGACAGGGTGAAAGGAGAAGCTGTGGGACGGGGTAATGGCCCGGCGTACGCTGGGACCAAGGCACCGCCCGGCAAGCCTATCTGGAAACCCGAGCTGAGGGAAGGGTCTGCGAACGGAACGAGGAAGCTGGCAACAACTAGTAACCCGGATCCGTGTCGCGAGCCCTAACCAAAGCTAGCTAGTTCCTGGTGTGATGAGGGCGCACCCGAATTAGCAAACCTCTGAGGGAAGACCCGCCAAAGAGGAGATCGGACCAACGGGCGCCTCAGGTGGACAGGCGAAGTTCACCACTGTATGAATGGACAGTCAAATAAACAAAGCCTCGGATCCGACCGCAACCGACCTCCTTGCGGTCGGTAACGGTGTGGAGGTCACAAGTATGAATGAAAATGGCGAACGAAATAATGACATGATACCGGAAACTGACACAAGCAATCAAACCGTACTATACCTGGAGTTACCCTTCACCGACAGATCCTGCAGCATATGTCTCAAAGCTGCGAAGGGTAACTATTTAGCACTTAGCTTGACAGATGAGTTGCGACACATGAGGGAGTTGCATCCACAGATTGTGGTGAACTTCCAGTGTTTCATGTGCCGCAAGACATATGCCAAGAAACACTCAGCGCTCTGCCATACACCGAAGTGCCCAGCAGCCCCTGGCCCCGTACTAAACCAACTGGCCAACGACGAACCTGACGAGGGGCGGGTAGAGCGCTGCAAAAAATGCGCGCGGGCATTCAAAACAAAGAGGGGACTATCAACCCACCAGCGTTCATGCGATCCTGAAAGACGGAACATAGAGAGGGCAGCAACGACATCGTTTAAAGCCAAAACCATGAAAGATGGGAAGGTTTTCAGCATTGATACCGTCAGGACCATGATCGCACTGGAGTCAGAATTTGCTGGGGACTCCAGAATAGCCGCGAGGATGGCAACCGTACTAGGGGGGTCGCTGACTGCAAAGCAGATCAGGGATAAGCGACGAGAGAAATCCTACCGGGATTTACTCGCTAAGGAAATGAACGCCGAAGAGGAACACGCAGGTGCGCAGGCCGAACCCGATATCCCTAGGGTCGACCTAGAAGCGGTTCCAAAGATCGTGGTAGATGAAGCATGGACACAGACTCCAGAAGAACGAGACTGGAGAATAAGAGTCCTAAAGTCTGCCCTCTCAGAAACAGAGAACGCCACTAAAAGAACAACCACGATCTTAAGAGAAGCCTTGGAGTTGGAAATCTCTGAAGGAGCGATGAGCCTTTATACCGACCATCTGCTAGACCAACTCACGTCCAACATGACACCTAAGGACGTCAAGGCTAAGGGGAGTTCAGCCAAGAGAAGAGTGTGGGGTAGAAACGCCCACAGAAGGTACGAGTATGCGCGCGCCCAGACTCTGTACCGTGACGAGCCGGCCTCACTGGCGAGTCACTGTCGAAAAGGAACTAACTGGCTGGACAACCCATCTGCCCAGCTCGACGAAACCAGCATCCGAAATCTCTACGGAGAATTATGGGGACACGGTGAAGGCAGGTTCCCAGCCACACAAAACGAAGTGGAGCGGAAAAGACTAGACGAGGTACTAACACCTATAACCTCAAACGAAATTATAGCAAGAATCCGCTCCACAAAGAACAAAACGGCTGCTGGTCTAGACGGGCTCACAAAAAAGAGTACAATGGGCAGAGAGAACGTAGACAACATGCTGCTGTTCTTCAACTTGATCCTTGCGACTGGTCACATGCCTAGAGGCTGGCTGGAGCACCGTACCACCCTACTCTTGAAGGATGGTAAGGACCCAGCCAAAGCGGAGAATTATAGGCCCATTACGGTGGGATCTATTCTTAGCCGCTACTTCTGGGGTATTGTTGACCAGAAGCTGAGATCAAGTATTTCGCTGCACCCAAGGCAGAAGGGGTTCGTCAATGAGATGGGCTGTTTTAATAACATCCAGATCCTTGACGAAACCATTCGCTTTGCGAAAACTAACAGCGGCATGGTCGGAGTGCTGGTAGATGTAAGTAAGGCGTTCGACACAGTACCACACAGTGCGTTAGAGCCAGCACTACGACGGAAGGGTCTCCCGAACCATGTAGCGAGGATGGTAAGGGATTCGTACAGGGGTGTGAAAACCAAGGTCCGTCAGGGGAGGACGGAGGTGGGAATGGAGATCAGGCGCGGGGTCAAGCAGGGCGACCCGCTCTCGCCCCTTATCTTCAACCTCACCATCGAACCTCTCCTGGAGGAACTTGAGGCGGATGAGGGAGGTTTAGTGGTAGGAGGGGGACGTCTCGGATGCCTTGCATTCGCAGACGATCTGTTAATAGTAGGAAGAGATGCAGCGGGGGCGCAACAGATGCTGGGACGAGTGGAGCGGTATCTTGGAGAGCTGGGCATGAAGGTGGCCCCATCTAAATGTACAGCTTTCCAGATACGAGTCTCTCATAAGTCTTGGTATCTGGCTGATCCGCTGCTGCAGCTAGGAGGGACGCCAATTCCGGTGGTACCGGCAGGTGGAGGTTTCCGCTACCTGGGCGTCGTGATTTCCCCCTGGAAAGGAGTCGGCGATGTGGGAGGAGGAGTAGTAGATGGAGTAGAAGGTAGTGGAGTAGGAGAAGAGTTTAGGCAGGCTCTGGAGAGAGTGGAGAGTCTGCCACTGAAACCTCATCAAAAAGGGGACCTAGTTCGTCGGTATCTGGTCCCTCACTACAGTTACC
>CAXAKX010000812.1:47500-65000 GCA_963969525.1 Ontholestes murinus
ACCACGGTTCGCATTTATTTCCGCTCGTCGATGTGTCCTTTCGTATCGCGTAAGCGAATTAACGCATATTATATTTTAATATTATAAAAATAATTTCGACAAGAAATAATTTCGAAACTTTTACCACGGTTCGCAATTAATTTCCGCTCGTCGATCTTTTTTCCTTACGTTTCCTGCGAGCGAGCGAACGAACGAATATTATATTATCGAATGATAAAAGAAATTTCGACAGTCATTCTGTACCGGTGTGGCGGTCGGTCGGTGTGCACGGTGCGAAAAGCGAAATTTCGATCGACACGAAATAATTACGAAATTTTTACCACGGTTCACATTTATTTCCGCTCGTCGATGTGTCCTTTCGTATCGCGTAAGCGAATTAACGAAAATTTTATTTTAATAAAATAAAAATAATTTCTGCCGTTATTCTGTACATGTGTACGAAAAATATATATGTGAGGCGGTCGGTCGGTGTGCACGATGCCAAAAGCGTTATTCGGTACGGGCGTGCGAAATAATTGTACGCGGCGGTCGGTCGGTGTGCACGATGCTAAAAGCGTTACTCGGTACCTGTGTGCGAAAAACCTAAAGTCGAACGTTTTGACTTCGGTCCGCTTTATTTCCACTCGCCGATCTGTCCTTTCGCATCGCGTAAGCGAATTAACGAAAATTTTATTTTAATAAAATAAAAATAATTTCTGCCGTTATTCCGTACCTATGTACGAAAAATATATATGTGAGGCGGTCGGTCGGTGTGCACGATGCCAAAAGCGTTATTCGGTACGGGCGTGCGAAATAATTGTACGCGGCGGTCGGTCGGTGTGCACGATGCTAAAAGCGTTATTCGGTACCTGTGTGCGAAAAACCTAAAGTCGAACGTTTTCACTTCGGTCCGCTTTATTTCCACTCGCCGATCTGTCCTTTCGCATCGCGTAAGCGAATTAACGAAAATTTTATTTTAATAAAATAAAAATAATTTCTGCCGTTATTCCGTACCTATGTACGAAAAATATATATGTGAGGCGGTCGGTCGGTGTGCACGATGCCAAAAGCGTTATTCGGTACGGGCGTGCGAAATAATTGTACGCGGCGGTCGGTCGGTGTGCACGATGCTAAAAGCGTTATTCGGTACCTGTGTGCGAAAAACCTAAAGTCGAACGTTTTGACTTCGGTCCGCTTTATTTCCACTCGCCGATCTGTCCTTTCGCATCGCGTAAGCGAATTAACGAAAATTTTATTTTAATAAAATAAAAATAATTTCTGCCGTTATTCCGTACCTATGTACGAAAAATATATATGTGAGGCGGTCGGTCGGTGTGCACGATGCCAAAAGCGTTATTCGGTACGGGCGTGCGAAATAATTGTACGCGGCGGTCGGTCGGTGTGCACGATGCTAAAAGCGTTATTCGGTACCTGTGTGCGAAAAACCTAAAGTCGAACGTTTTCACTTCGGTCCGCTTTATTTCCACTCGCCGATCTGTCCTTTCGAATCGCGTAAGCGAATTAACGAAAATTTTATTTTAATAAAATAAAAATAATTTCTGCCGTTATTCCGTACCTATGTACGAAAAATATATATGTGAGGCGGTCGGTCGGTGTGCACGATGCCAAAAGCGTTATTCGGTACGGGCGTGCGAAATAATTGTACGCGGCGGTCGGTCGGTGTGCACGATGCTAAAAGCGTTATTCGGTACCTGTGTGCGAAAAACCTAAAGTCGAACGTTTTCACTTCGGTCCGCTTTATTTCCACTCGCCGATCTGTCCTTTCGCATCGCGTAAGCGAATTAACGAAAATTTTATTTTATTAAAATAAAAATAATTTCTGCCGTTATTCGGTACCTGTGTACGAAAAACATATATATGAGGCGGTCGGTCGGTGCGAATAAGCGAATTGACGAAAATTTTATTTTATTAAAATAAAAATAATTTCTGCCGTTATTCGGTACCTGTGTACGAAAAACATATATATGAGGCGGTCGGTCGGTGCGAATAAGCGAATTGACGAAAATTTTATTTTATTAAAATAAAAATAATTTCTGCCGTTATTCGGTACCTGTGTACGAAAAACATATATATTAGGCGGTCGGTCGGTGCGAATAAGCGAATTGACGAAAATTTTATTTTAATATAATAAAAATAATTTCTGCCGTTATTCGGTACCTGTGTACGAAAAACATATATATGAGGCGGTCGGTCGGTGTGCACGATGCTAAAAGCGTTATTCGGTACGGGCGGGCGAAAAACTTATATGCGGCGGTCGGTCGGTGTGCACGATGCCGAGAGCGTTATTCGGTACCTGTGTGCGAGAGACATATATATATGGTGGTGCACGGTGCGATGAGCGAATTTTCATTTTACGCAAATAAAGTCGAGTATTACGCTTCGTTTCGTCTTGTTTCACACACAAATGATATTTTCGGGCAGTGCTAAGTGGAAAAATAAAAATAAAATTTCTCGCCGTTATTCTGTACAAATATGCATCAAACAGCTGTATGGGCGGTGCAGGTCGAAAGCGTTATTCGGTACCGGTGTGCGAAAAACCTAATGTCGAACGTTTTAACTTCGGTCCGCTTTATTTCCACTCGCCGATGTGTCCTTTCGTATCGAGTAAGCGAATTAACGAAAATTTTATTTTAATAAAATAAAAATAATTTCTGCCGTTATTCCGTACCTATGTACGAAAAATATATATGTGAGGCGGTCGGTCGGTGTGCACGATGCCAAAAGCGTTATTCGGTACGGGCGTGCGAAATAATTGTACGCGGCGGTCGGTCGGTGTGCACGATGCTAAAAGCGTTATTCGGTACCTGTGTGCGAAAAACCTAAAGTCGAACGTTTTCACTTCGGTCCGCTTTATTTCCACTCGCCGATCTGTCCTTTCGCATCGCGTAAGCGAATTAACGAAAATTTTATTTTAATAAAATAAAAATAATTTCTGCCGTTATTCCGTACCTATGTACGAAAAATATATATGTGAGGCGGTCGGTCGGTGTGCACGATGCCAAAAGCGTTATTCGGTACGGGCGTGCGAAATAATTGTACGCGGCGGTCGGTCGGTGTGCACGATGCTAAAAGCGTTATTCGGTACCTGTGTGCGAAAAACCTAAAGTCGAACGTTTTGACTTCGGTCCGCTTTATTTCCACTCGCCGATCTGTCCTTTCGCATCGCGTAAGCGAATTAACGAAAATTTTATTTTAATAAAATAAAAATAATTTCTGCCGTTATTCCGTACCTATGTACGAAAAATATATATGTGAGGCGGTCGGTCGGTGTGCACGATGCCAAAAGCGTTATTCGGTACGGGCGTGCGAAATAATTGTACGCGGCGGTCGGTCGGTGTGCACGATGCTAAAAGCGTTATTCGGTACCTGTGTGCGAAAAACCTAAAGTCGAACGTTTTCACTTCGGTCCGCTTTATTTCCACTCGCCGATCTGTCCTTTCGAATCGCGTAAGCGAATTAACGAAAATTTTATTTTAATAAAATAAAAATAATTTCTGCCGTTATTCCGTACCTATGTACGAAAAATATATATGTGAGGCGGTCGGTCGGTGTGCACGATGCCAAAAGCGTTATTCGGTACGGGCGTGCGAAATAATTGTACGCGGCGGTCGGTCGGTGTGCACGATGCTAAAAGCGTTATTCGGTACCTGTGTGCGAAAAACCTAAAGTCGAACGTTTTCACTTCGGTCCGCTTTATTTCCACTCGCCGATCTGTCCTTTCGCATCGCGTAAGCGAATTAACGAAAATTTTATTTTATTAAAATAAAAATAATTTCTGCCGTTATTCGGTACCTGTGTACGAAAAACATATATATGAGGCGGTCGGTCGGTGCGAATAAGCGAATTGACGAAAATTTTATTTTAATATAATAAAAATAATTTCTGCCGTTATTCGGTACCTGTGTACGAAAAACATATATATGAGGCGGTCGGTCGGTGCGAATAAGCGAATTGACGAAAATTTTATTTTAATAAAATAAAAATAATTTCTGCCGTTATTCCGTACCTATGTACGAAAAATATATATGTGAGGCGGTCGGTCGGTGTGCACGATGCCAAAAGCGTTATTCGGTACGGGCGTGCGAAATAATTGTACGCGGCGGTCGGTCGGTGTGCACGATGCTAAAAGCGTTATTCGGTACCTGTGTGCGAAAAACCTAAAGTCGAACGTTTTCACTTCGGTCCGCTTTATTTCCACTCGCCGATCTGTCCTTTCGCATCGTGTAAGCGAATTAACGAAAATTTTATTTTATGAAAATAAAAATAATTTCTGCCGTTATTCGGTACCTGTGTACGAAAAACATATATATGAGGCGGTCGGTCGGTGCGAATAAGCGAATTGACGAAAATTTTATTTTATTAAAATAAAAATAATTTCTGCCGTTATTCGGTACCTATGTACGAAAAATATATATGTGAGGCGGTCGGTCGGTGTGCACGATGCCAAAAGCGTTATTCGGTACGGGCGTGCGAAATAATTGTACGCGGCGGTCGGTCGGTGTGCACGATGCTAAAAGCGTTATTCGGTACCTGTGTGCGAAAAACCTAAAGTCGAACGTTTTCACTTCGGTCCGCTTTATTTCCACTCGCCGATCTGTCCTTTCGCATCGTGTAAGCGAATTAACGAAAATTTTATTTTATTAAAATAAAAATAATTTCTGCCGTTATTCGGTACCTGTGTACGAAAAACATATATATGAGGCGGTCGGTCGGTGCGAATAAGCGAATTGACGAAAATTTTATTTTATTAAAATAAAAATAATTTCTGCCGTTATTCGGTACCTGTGTACGAAAAACATATATATGAGGCGGTCGGTCGGTGCGAATAAGCGAATTGACGAAAATTTTATTTTATTAAAATAAAAATAATTTCTGCCGTTATTCGGTACCTGTGTACGAAAAACATATATATTAGGCGGTCGGTCGGTGCGAATAAGCGAATTGACGAAAATTTTATTTTAATATAATAAAAATAATTTCTGCCGTTATTCGGTACCTGTGTACGAAAAACATATATATGAGGCGGTCGGTCGGTGTGCACGATGCTAAAAGCGTTATTCGGTACGGGCGGGCGAAAAACTTATATGCGGCGGTCGGTCGGTGTGCACGATGCCGAGAGCGTTATTCGGTACCTGTGTGCGAGAGACATATATATGTGGTGGTGCACGGTGCGATGAGCGAATTTTCATTTTACGCAAATAAAGTCGAGTATTACGCTTCGTTTCGTCTTGTTTCACACACAAATGATATTTTCGGGCAGTGCTAAGTGGAAAAATAAAAATAAAATTTCTCGCCGTTATTCTGTACAAATATGCATCAAACAGCTGTATGGGCGGTGCAGGTCGAAAGCGTTATTCGGTACCGGTGTGCGAAAAACCTAATGTCGAACGTTTTAACTTCGGTCCGCTTTATTTCCACTCGCCGATGTGTCCTTTCGTATCGAGTAAGCGAATTAACGAAAATTTTATTTTAATAAAATAAAAATAATTTCTGCCGTTATTCGATACCTATGTACGAGAAACATATATATGAGGCGGTCGGTCGGTCGGTCGGTCGGTCGGCGCGCACGATGCTAAAAGCGTTATTCGGTACGGGCGTGCGAAAAACTTAAATGCGGCGGTCGGTCGGTGCGCACGATGCCGAAAGCGTTATTCGGTACCTGTGTGCGAGAGACATATATATGGTGGTGCACGGTGCGATGAGCGAATTTTCGATTTACGCAAATAAAGTCGAGTATTACGCTTCGTTTCGTCTTGTTTCACACACAAATGATATTTTCGGGCAGCGCTAGGTGGAAAAATAAAAATTTAATTTCTCGCCGTTATTCTGTACAAATATGCATCAAACAGCTATATGGGTGGTGCAGGTCGTTCGGGTGAAAAGTGGAAGATTGAAAAAGAACGACCAGGCGAGCAGTATATGTATATATATCGCAAAGAAACGCCGAAATAAATATCCTTTTGGCTTTAATAAACCGTCGCATGGGTAAAATAAAATTTTTAACAAATTTTTGCCCTATGCGACGGACGGAGAGACGAACGACGAACAACGGCGGGCGACGACACACGGCAACGGGCGACGACACAACAACCAGTGTAGTGTAATGCCATTATATACGTTACGTGTAATAAGTCGGCCGGCGTGTTTTTAGTTTTTATCTCTTGTGGGGGAACGCGAGGTCTCAGTGTGTTCACCAAGCTGCTACTTCTCTAGTATTATATATAATATATAATAAGAAGATGTGTGTGGTTTTGCGTGTTCGGTGTGCCTCATATAATCGTTCCCCATCATATTAAAACACATAAAATATCATCATCGTCTGTTGAAAATAAAATCACGGCCTCACGTGTCTGGACAGTTCGATGTATTTAATAAAACGACGACGAAACCGGAGAGACGAACGAGGAACAACGGCGGGCGACGACACACGGCAACGGGCGACACAACAACACCAGTGTAGTAGTGTAATGCCATTATATACGTTACGTGTAATAAGTCGGCCGGCCGGCGTGTTTTTAGTTTTATCTCTTGTTTGGGGGAACGCCGAGGTCTCAGTGTTGCACCAATCTGCTACTCTATTATAATATATAATAAGATGTGTGTGGTTTGTGTGTCGGTTGTGCCTCATACAAAAATCGTTCCCCGTATTTTACTACATATATAAATATATATCATCATCGTGTTATTATCGTCTGTTGAAAATAAAATCACGGCCTCGCCGTGTCTGGACAGTTCGATGTTTTAATAAAACGAGACGCGAGAAATCAGTTGCCGCCCGAGGAAATTTTTTTCTTGTCTCTCACCCACCATATATATATACCGTCTGTTGAATATAAAATCACGGCCTCGCCGTGTCCGGACAGTTCGGTGTTGAAAACTCTAACAGGTAGTTTGAACCTGTCCGAATAGCACGTTCGCGGGACCCATTTCGTATATTCGTTTATGCGTATGGCCCTTATGCGAGCAACATGTAGACTGAACATGTAATATTTTTAAAGTAGCGGTGCGTAAAAACTCCGTGAAAATTCAAATGCAATAACTCACCGAATTCCGAGCGAGAATGAAAACTTATGTTGATTGAAATATATATATCATCATAAAGTCAGACGTTCGGGGGACCCGAGCGCGTGGTCCCCTTGGCCGAGACGATGATTTTCAATCTAACGAACAATGATGTTTTTTGTAGTGTGTGTAAGCCTTGGCGAGATGTGAAATTTATAAAATTTCTCTTCTCTCTCATGCCATATATATGATATATTGATGCATTTCGGAGTTGTGTGGACCGAGAGTCTCTCCACTCCTATTCTTGGTGTTCACACCGCCGGCCGGCCGCCGTGTGCTCGTGTACATGTGCCGTCGTGTGCTGACGTGTGTGTCTCCGGGCGCATTATCAAACAAAAAAATTCGTGGGTCTGCATAAATGTGTGAACGTCTAGTCGCAATATCGCCGTAGCACAACCGCCGCCCCGCGTTTCGTGTCTTTTACACAAGTTGCATCACGTCCACCGTCTTGACCCCGCCACAGGGGCGGGATAGGTGTTTTACTGGCGTGCTCTGTATACCAATGGAGTGACACGTTAACGTCGGGGGTCCGTGCACGCGTAAACCGGGATATGTGCGATGTTCCGTTCAGCAGAGAGCAGAATTACGAATTCTTGGTGTTCACACCGCCGGCCGGCCGCCGTGTGCTCGTGTACATGTGCCGTCGTGTGCTCACGTGTGTGTCTCCGGGCGCATTATCAAACAAAAAAAGTCGTGGGTCTGCATAAATGTGTGAACGTCTAGTCGTAATATCGCCGTAGCACAACCGCCGCCCCGCGTTTCGTGTCTTTTACACAAGTTGCATCACGTCCACCGTCTTGACCCCGCCACAGGGGCGGGATAGGTGTTTTACTGGCGTGCTCTGTATACCAATGGAGTGACACGTTAACGTCGGGGGTCCGTGCACGCGTAAACCGGGATATGTGCGATGTTCCGTTCAGCAGAGCAGAATTTCGAACCACCTCTTTATTATAAATAAATGAGCTCGTCGTTACACCGGGCGCGCGCGCGCGTAAGCGCCGCCGCTCGAGTGTGCGCGACTAAACACAGCTCCCTGGTTGATCCTGCCAGTAGTCATATGCTTGTCTCAAAGATTAAGCCATGCATGTCTCAGTACAAGCCAAATTAAGGTGAAACCGCGAAAGGCTCATTAAATCAGTTATGGTTCCTTAGATCGTACCACTTATCCTTGGATAACTGTGGTAATTCTAGAGCTAATACATGCAAACAGAGTTCCGACCGGAGACGGAAGGAGCGCTTTTATTAGATCAAAACCAATCGGTGTCGGACGCGAGTCCGTTCATCGTACAACTTGGTGAATCTGAATAACTTATTGCTGATCGCACGGTCTCGCACCGGCGACGCATCTTTCAAATGTCTGCCTTATCAACTGTCGATGGTAGGTTCTGCGCCTACCATGGTTGTAACGGGTAACGGGGAATCAGGGTTCGATTCCGGAGAGGGAGCCTGAGAAACGGCTACCACATCCAAGGAAGGCAGCAGGCGCGCAAATTACCCACTCCCGGCACGGGGAGGTAGTGACGAAAAATAACGATACGGGACTCATCCGAGGCCCCGTAATCGGAATGAGAACACTCTAAACCTTTTAACGAGGATCAATTGGAGGGCCAGTCTGGTGCCAGCAGCCGCGGTAATTCCAGCTCCAATAGCGTATATTAAAGTTGTTGCGGTTAAAAAGCTCGTAGTCGAATCTGTGTCCCGCGCCGCCGGTTCATCGCTCGCGGTGTCCAACTGGCGTGCCCGCGGGACGTCCTGCCGGTGAGCTTAGCCCGCGAGGGCGGCTCAACTTGAAATCCCATCGCGGTGCTCTTCACTGAGTGTCGAGGTGGGCCGGCACGTTTACTTTGAACAAATTAGAGTGCTTAAAGCAGGCTAAAACTTCGCCTGAATACTTAGTGCATGGAATAATAGAATAGGACCTCGGTTCTATTTTGTTGGTTTTCGGAACCCCGAGGTAATGATTAATAGGAACGGATGGGGGCATTCGTATTGCGACGTTAGAGGTGAAATTCTTGGATCGTCGCAAGACGGACTAAAGCGAAAGCATTTGCCAAAAACGTTTTCATTGATCAAGAACGAAAGTTAGAGGTTCGAAGGCGATCAGATACCGCCCTAGTTCTAACCATAAACGATGCCAGCCAGCGATCCGCCGACGTTCCTCCGATGACTCGGCGGGCAGCTTCCGGGAAACCAAAGCTTTTGGGTTCCGGGGGAAGTATGGTTGCAAAGCTGAAACTTAAAGGAATTGACGGAAGGGCACCACCAGGAGTGGAGCCTGCGGCTTAATTTGACTCAACACGGGAAACCTCACCAGGCCCAGACACCGGAAGGATTGACAGATTGAGAGCTCTTTCTTGATTCGGTGGGTGGTGGTGCATGGCCGTTCTTAGTTGGTGGAGTGATCTGTCAGGTTAATTCCGATAACGAACGAGACTCTAGCCTGCTAACTAGGCGTACTTTCGACATCTCAAAGGTCGGCGTCGGTATCGTCACGGTCGTGCAAACGGTCGTGCGTGCCGCTCGTTTGATTTTTACTGTCGGCGTACAATCAATTCTTCTTAGAGGGACAAGTGGCTTTTAGCCGCACGAGAATGAGCAATAACAGGTCTGTGATGCCCTTAGATGTTCTGGGCCGCACGCGCGCTACACTGAAGGAGACAGCGTGTCCTCCCTGGCCGAAAGGTCCGGGTAACCCGCTGAACCTCCTTCGTGCTAGGGATTGGGGCTTGCAATTGTTCCCCATGAACGAGGAATTCCCAGTAAGCGCGAGTCATAAGCTCGCGTTGATTACGTCCCTGCCCTTTGTACACACCGCCCGTCGCTACTACCGATTGAATGATTTAGTGAGGTCTTCGGACCGGTACTCGGTGACGTTTCGACGTTCGTCGATGTTGCTGGGAAGATGACCAAACTTGATCATTTAGAGGAAGTAAAAGTCGTAACAAGGTTTCCGTAGGTGAACCTGCGGAAGGATCATTAACGTATTTTTGTGTCGCACAATATATGTGTGTACGCGAAACAGATACACTGACGATCTGACGTTCGGCTTCTCGCATCTGAAAAACTCGTATATTTATATACGTAGAACTGATGCGTCGAAGCGTATTACTCACACTGTATTTTTGTACACACAACAACACACTGTGTGTGTACTCTATATACGAACCGGACGTTCGCATCTCTCTCGTTTTGACCGACCGATCGACGATATCATACCAGATATGATATATCCGATCTCGGTTGACTCGTGTGGCTGATCCGTCGTCTGTTTGAAAGAAACATAAAAAGACACTGAAGTTTTGGGAGTATATATCCCATTCTTCCAGAGAGGGATGCTCGCATCGCGCCGCCTTACTACGGATGCATTCTGTATGGGCGCGCGCGCGGTCCGTCATCCGTTATAACAAACATATTTATTTTAAATAAAATATACTACCGATTGTAACCACCCCAGAGAGATAATATTACATATATATATTATATATACATATACAAATAATAAATATTGGCACAAACAAACAAACAAACAAACAAACAAACAAAAACGAGCACGGACGATGTACGTACGCGTACACGTGCTGCGTCTCATGGGACCGCTCGTAGGAAGGCCGAGCGGTCCTCAGTCACCCGCCATCTGAAATGTTTGTTGATGCGGTGTGGCACTGGGTGTTCGCATCTCGAGATTCGAGAAAATACAACAAACACGATAATAATGTGCGTTGTATGTGTATCTTATCGACGAGAGATCCGTCACCTTGCTTTTACATATAAATATATATATATATTAATATAATACATTGTGCGATATGTACGAAGACATATGTCGAGAAAACACACGTTGGGTGTTCGCATCTCGAATTGCCGAGATCCGTCATCTGTTTTTGTTCCGGGCACCCTGGTTTTGTTACGGTTGTTTTATAACGCTTCACTGTGTAAATTCAACTGTAAAATGGGTTTTGAATGTATTTCGCCCGGCCACACTTTATTTCTCGAAAATGTCGACAATTTTTCTGTTTACGACGATAAAACACAATAGTATCCGCCTGTTGGAGAAAAAGTATATGCGCAGTTAGTATTTGGG
Organism: Ontholestes murinus; assembly: GCA_963969525.1. Taxonomy (NCBI): domain Eukaryota; kingdom Metazoa; phylum Arthropoda; class Insecta; order Coleoptera; family Staphylinidae; genus Ontholestes; species Ontholestes murinus. Next base: position 58,644 of record CAXAKX010000812.1, read on the forward strand.
GGATGTGTCGGAGTCGTGGTCCGGTATCAGTGGTACCGTTCGCCCGGACACAAGCGGTGAGTGTTGTACACAAACACGCGCGCACACTTGGTCATCGCCGGTGTAATAACCAACCGCGCCGAGAGCGCGGGGCGGTCCTGTGCCAGTGGTGTACTCACGAACGCACGCTTGTTCGGCGATTCGAGACGACGATTCCAAGGAATACACGACTCTGGCCGCTAGTCACACACCACCACTAGTAGTAGTAGTAGGTGTATGGCCCGGCGCCTCCTCGAAAACTGTCCGTTGCGAAAATTTTGTCGACAGTGGGTGAACGTGCACGCACACATTTCACACACATTATTAATAATGTCAGTCACCAAGTGTTGTAGAATACAAGATCGGAGGTTCGCCTCTGACTCGTTTCTCAAAACGCTCTAGTACACTACCCTGAACGGTGAATCACTTGGCTCGTGGGTCGATGAAGAACGCAGCTAATTGCGCGTCTTATTGTGAACTGCAGGATACATGAACATCGACATTTCGAACGCACATTGCGGTCCTTGGATACTGTTCCTGGACCATTCCTGGCTGAGGGTCGTTTCTATTTCCAAGACTGTCCGGTTCTCTAACGCACTGTCCGTGGCACTTTCGCGCTGAAAAACGCTCGTGGTGTGTGTGATGTGCGTTTGTGGGGAACGTCGGGACCAAATTGGAGGTTCGCTGTTTTTCGTCTCGACGAAAGATCCGTCCTCTTAAATCAAAAACTGTCGTTTGACTAAACGAACGAACGAACCGTGTTTTCGCTTGCGTTAACACACGCTAGAGAGAGGTGAGGTCGTCCTTACCGGCGTACAGACGAGATGATCGTCGTCGTCGTCGACGTCTCGAGACACTCGAGATGAGGCGATGTGACGGTCGTCAAGTTCGTCCGCGGAGAACACCGGTCGTCGTTTCCTAGAAAAAATATATATATTATATATGTATATGAAATTCTAGGACGTCTGGCCGTGCGTGTACACCGTGTGTTTACGCGTTTGAGCGTTCCGCACCGCACACTCTCTTAACATAATATATATACACATATATTTGATTCAGACCTCAGAGCAGGTGGGAGTACCCGCTGAATTTAAGCATATTACTAAGCGGTGGAAAAGAAACTAACCAGGATTCCCTTAGTAGCGGCGAGCGAACAGGGAAAAGCCCAGCACCGAATCCCGCGGCCGTCTTACGCGTTGTCGCCGGGAAATGTGGTGTTAGGGAGGATCCGTCATCCCGAGGTCGTACGGTGCGTCCAAGTCCTTCTTGAACGGGGCCACTACCCATAGAGGGTGCCAGGCCCGTAGCGATCGCCGTCGACAGCGGGAGGATCTCTCCTCAGAGTCGGGTTGCTTGAGAGTGCAGCCCTAAGTGGGTGGTAAACTCCATCTAAGGCTAAATATAACCACGAGACCGATAGCGAACAAGTACCGTGAGGGAAAGTTGAAAAGAACTTTGAAGAGAGAGTTCAATAGTACGTGAAACCGTTCAGGGGTAAACCTGAGAAACCCGAAAGGTCGAATGGGGAGATTCAGCGTGTCTCGTCTGCTCTGGAGTGTTGGGCGCTTGTGAGACGGTCACGGACCTCGGTCCGACGATCGCTCCGTCCTCTCTCTGTTTTCGGGGTGACGAACTCGTGCACTTCTCCCCTAGTAGGACGTCGCGACCCGTTGGGTGCAGGCCTAAGGATCGGGGTGGAGACCGAGTGGCGCCTTCGGGCCGTTTCCGTTCGGACCCCCGTCTCCCGGCCTGCTCGCCCGACGGTATAGCAGTGGCGCGGGGCCGCGATACTTAATTCGCGTCCGGCCCGTCGCAAGTGCTTGCGGATATCTGGTGGGCGTCTGGGGACTCGTGCCTCGACTCCGCCGGACCCGTTCGACTGCTGGCGACGGTGTCCTCGGACAGACTCCGTTTATACGCCCGTCGGCGACGCTTTAGCTTTGGGTACTTTCAGGACCCGTCTTGAAACACGGACCAAGGAGTCTAGCATGTTCGCGAGTCATTGGGACTTAGCGAAACCTAAAGGCGTAATGAAAGTGAAGGCCGTGCCTAGCGCGTGCCTAGGGAAGACGTGCGGGACTACGATCCCGCGCTGCACTCCCGGGGCGTCTCGTGCTCATTGCGAGCTGAGGCGCACCAAGAGCGTACATGCTGGGACCCGAAAGATGGTGAACTATGCCTGGTCAGGACGAAGTCAGGGGAAACCCTGATGGAGGTCCGTAGCGATTCTGACGTGCAAATCGATCGTCGGAACTGGGTATAGGGGCGAAAGACCAATCGAACTATCTAGTAGCTGGTTCCCTCCGAAGTTTCCCTCAGGATAGCTGGCGCTCCGGTGAGCGAGTCTCATCCGGTAAAGCGAATGATTAGAGGCATTGGGGTCGAAACGACCTCAACCTATTCTCAAACTTTAAATGGGTGAGATCTCCGGCTTGCTCAAACGATGAAGCCGCGAGATCGGATCAGAGTGCCAAGTGGGCCACTTTTGGTAAGCAGAACTGGCGCTGTGGGATGAACCAAACGTCGAGTTAAAGCGCCTAAATTAACGCTTATGGGATACCATGAAAGGTGTTGGTAACTTAAGACATTATTTATTTATTAAGCATTACATTATGTATAGCTTATTCTTAACTTAAAACTAACTTAAATCTACCCTCCCGCAGGTTAAAGAATAGGTAAAATAAATATCCCTCGTTTTTTAAATCTTTATTCCGCCCAGTACAAATTCCCCGTATAAAACATCCATAATAAAACACCCCCTCAATATATAGAATTTATTTCACCCTCTCCCGCAAAACACATAAATACATTAAAATCAATTTAGCCGTTCTTCTTTCTTCTATCTCTTCTCATCACTGGTCCTCTTCTGCTCTTCTGCGACGATGAGTCCTCTTGTCCTCTTCTACGACGAATAGTCCACCTCTGCGATGTCGCAGCCTCCTTGGTGTGTTCTCTTCTTTCTTCTTTCTTCTTTCTTCGTGACGCTCCTCTTCTGCGACGATGTGTCCTCTTCTTTTCTTCTGCGAAGATGGGTCCTCTTGTCCTCTTCTACGAAGTACGATCCTCTTCTGCGATGATGCGTCCTCTTCTTTGTGGTCCTCTTCTTTCTTCAGTGTGGAAAGTGGTATCCCGCGCGCTGCCCGTTCATCACCGTGTTTTGGTTTTCCGCCGGTATTGAAGTGATTCTGCTTCATATGAGCACGCACAGATAATTCTCACAAAAGCATGTATAAAATTTAGCCCGTTTTCAATGACTCTATTGAACCCGCAAATAATTTAAACACGTCCCAGAATTTATTTTCGCGCCTAATATTGACCAGCTCTCCGTAGTTAGCTGGCCATCCTAGTCCAGCCGAGACGAGCTCAACGTGTGCCCGATCTCGTTGCTCCTGCGTAAACGAGCAGGAGAACATAACATGTTCCGCGCTATCAACCCCGTTACCGCATTCACAGTCTTCTAATTCTACTTTACCTATCTGTTTAAGAAATTTCCCAAAGTTTCCATGTCCTGTCATTAATTGAGTCATTTCTGGTGTTATTTTCACTAAGATTTCCCGCCTTTCGTTTACCGATTTAATAAAATTGAATGTAACCCGCCCGTTAACCGAGTTTGCCCATCCGTTATTCCACCTGACTCTCGCGTCGCCTCTAATTAATCGTTTCGCGTATGAGAACGGTGCTCTATCGTAGACGTTCAAAACTGTTTCCCTCGTGGCTTCTTTCGCAAGTTTATCTGCCCTCTCGTTTCCCTCGTTTCCTACGTGCGCTCGCGTCCAGTGAAACCTAATTGTTTTTCCCCGCGCTTCCCTTATTAATCGGTCTATTTCTAACATTAATTCCGTTGGTTTCCGCATTGATCTAAGTGCATGAAGTGCAGCCTTAGAGTCGGATATAACGTGCCACACACCGTTCTCTTTTTGTTTTATATATTCGACCGCGGCCCTAATTGCAACTAATTCACTCTGGAAGACTGTGCATTTATTACCCAATTTAAGTTTTAAAAAGTCCCTTTCCGCGCCCAGTTTATATACCGCAATGGCCGCGCCGATGCCATGTTCCGTTTTTGACCCGTCTGTAAAAATTGCGTTTTCCGCTTCGAATTCCGCGTCTACTACGTTAAAATCTATTCCGCGATTCTCAGCTGGATGCCTACTTGAATGCCCTCTCTGTTCTATTAATACTATTTCGTCGCCGCGATCTAATTGTCCTGAGTTTCGCGTCCGCCATCGTGAGCTTGTTTCCCTAATTTTTTCCTCTATTGGAATTAAGTCCGCAATAATTAGTGCCGCATCCGCTGAAACCGTTTTATACGCTGCCGCCGCGCCTATCGCCATTATACGTTGCACCGATCGCAAATTCTTAATTTCTCGTGATTTTAACTTATTTCCCCATATCGCAGAACCATACGTGATAGCCGGTTCTATCGCGCCCAAGTATATTGTCCGCATCGCGTCCCTCGTCAAGCCCCACGTGAGTTTACAAGCCACCCGTAGCTGTTGTGAAATTTTTCGCGCCTTTATGCAAATATAATCTATGTGCTGCCGCCAGCTTAATTTTTCATCTATTACAATACCAAGATATTTAATACTCTCCGCGCAGTGAACAAATGTATCGCCCATTTTAAAGTTTGGTCTCGCCTGTTTTAATTTTCCAAAAAAAAGTCCCGTCGTTTTATCCGCGTTGAATTTTAATTTAACTTCCTCACCCCAACTATTAATAATTTCTAATGCTGAATTTACCGTATTCTTAAGCCCCTTATATTGACCTGACCGTGCAAGTAAAACCGTGTCATCTGCAAACGCAATTATTTCACAGTTATCTGGAATGATTTTCCTCAGAAGTGTCGCGTGAACTATTTTCCAAAAGCCCGGTCCTGATTTTGACCCCTGCGGACAACCTCGTTCGATTTCCCTAATAACCGATTGCCCCGCGTAATCTATTCGCGCCGTACGTTTTTCTAAGAAATCCTTAGTTAATTTAATTAAATTTCCCGGTACGCCCATCCTTCCCAATTCATTAATTATAATCGGCCACCACGTATGATCAAACGCCCCCGCAATATCTAACGAAACTACCGCGCTGTAGTCACCCGCCCGTTTCGCGTTTTCTACAAAATCTATCACTCTCTTTACCGCGTGCACCGTTGTTTTCCCCTTCGTAAAACCGTATTGATTAGCGGCCGTCGCGCCGGTAGTCTCTAGATGATATTCAATCCGTTTGATTAAAATATCATCCAGGATCTTCCCGAGACAGGGAAGCAAACAGATAGGTCTGTAACTTCCCATATCCGCGACGTCCTCTTTCCCTGCTTTTGGAATTAACCTAACGTCTGTGTCTTTCCAACAAGTCGGAAAGACTCCCTCTCCTACGCACATACGTATGCATGCAAAAATTTCCTCGCCTATTATACTCATTGCCCGTTTAACTATTTCGATAGTGATTTTATCGCGCCCTGGTGCTTTTTTTGCACCTATTCCTCTAATCGCGTTATCTAATTCGACACGTGTGAGGTCACAATCGTTTGCGCCCCCCGTGACACACGCCGCCTGTTCACGAATTTCTGTGTGTACCTCACTATCGTTAACCGCGTTATCTTCCGGAAAGAATTTATTTAGTAAAGCCGCCGCCGTTTCTTGCATCGTTTTTGTATACGTTCCGTCCGCCAATCTAACATTCGAAATTACATTACGCCGTTTACTGCCCCTAATTACTTTATACGCGCACCCCCACGGCTCTTCACTAGAAGATTCCGTGCAAAATCGTTTCCATTCGTTTAACCGCGTGTCTTTAATTAATTTTTTATACTCGTTGAATTTAGCATAATATTCGCGCTTTTTGTCGTCCCTTTCTACGTCCCCTCGCGACCTATTCCACGCCTTTTTTAATCTACGTACTTCCGCTCTTGCGTTATCTATTTCCCTAGTCCACCACGGTACTGATTTCGCGAATTTTTTAATTCGCGGAATCCCTGCCTCGCATGCCCCGACAATTAATTTATTTATTATTTCCGCCGAATTATTAATACCCTCTCGCGATCGATCAGCTAATGACAATATAATCTGATGTCTATTGCTTTCTAAAATTGAATCAAATATTTCCCAGTTCGCCCGTTTGATGCAGAATCCGCGTTTTTCGTTTGAATTATCATTAATCGCGCCTCCAATTTCCCACCTAATTATCCTATGATCTGAAATTTCATTTTCCGTATCTACCGACCATCCATACACCGAGGCCGCGATGTCAACAGAACAAGCTGTCACGTCAATGAAGCTTGTTCGGTCCCCCGGGCCGGCATATGTTGGTATATTTCCCGTATTCAATATAATTAATTCGCGTTCG
>CAXAKX010000812.1:70000-82500 GCA_963969525.1 Ontholestes murinus
CAGGTACACCTATTTTTATTAACAACACAAAAATTTATTTTAACAACGAACGAAAGGAGAAGAGTACATTGTACACATTTTTTTTTTTTTTTAACAAAAATAATGTGGGTGTTCTTAAAATTATTACGAACGAAAAATGTTAATAAATTAATAAAATATTTATTTCATCCATCATCATACCAGTTTTATTCAGCCACAGCAGTTAAACATAAAATAACAATAATATAAATAATAAATAAAAATATTAATTGATGATATGATGATATATAATAATAATGCTGCTGGTAAAAATTACAATGGATAAACGATATTTTTTTTTTAAATGATCGATGGGCGTTATTCTGTACACGAATGGACATCAGATCTGCGGCCGTTATTCGGTACACGAATAGGCATCACATCTGCGGCCGTTATTCGGTACACGAATAGGGATCACATTTGCGGCCGCTATTCGGTACGTAAAGTGATATAATTAATTACCGTTTTTCTGTACCCATATCCGTAACGAATGTATGTTAAATAAGGCGTGAGTGGTGGTTAAATTTCGCAATTTTCACACTTACCACCAATGTTTCCTTTCGTTTCGAACGAGCGAATGGACGAATTTTATATTATCGTATAGTAAAAGAACTTTCGACAGTCATCCGGTACCGGTGTGCGATTGGCCTATATGTGGCGGCCGGTGGGTCGATGTGCACGATGCTAAAAGCGAAATTTCGATCGACACGAAATAATTTCGAAATTTTTACCACGGTTCGCATTTATTTCCGCTCGTCGATGTGTCCTTTCGTATCGCGTAAGCGAATTAACGAATATTATATTTTAATATTATAAAAATAATTTCGACAAGAAATAATTTCGAAACTTTTACCACGGTTCGCAATTTATTTCCGCTCGTCGATCTTTTTTCCTTACGTTTCGTGCGAGCGAACGAACGAACGAACGAATATTATATTATCGAATGATAAAAGAAATTTCGACAGTCATTCTGTACCGGTGTGGCGGTCGGTCGGTGTGCACGGTGCGAAAAGCGAAATTTCGATCGACACGAAATAATTACGAAATTTTTACCACGGTTCGCATTTATTTCCGCTCGTCGATGTGTCCTTTCGTATCGCGTAAGCGAATTAACGAATATTATATTTTAATATAATAAAAATAATTTCTGCCGTTATTCGGTACCTATGTACGAAAAACCTATATGTGGCGGTCGGTCGGTCGGTGTGCACGGAGCTAAAACCGAAATTTCGACAAGAAATAATTTCGAAATAATTTCGAAACTTTTACCACGGTTCGCAATTTATTTCCGCTCGTCGATCTTTTTTCCTTACGTTTCGTGCGAGCGAACGAACGAACGAACGAACGAATATTATATTATCGAATGATAAAAGAAATTTCGACAGTCATTCTGTACCGGTGTGGCGGTCGGTCGGTGTGCACGGTGCGAAAAGCGAAATTTCGATCGACACGAAATAATTACGAAATTTTTACCACGGTTCGCATTTATTTCCGCTCGTCGATGTGTCCTTTCGTATCGCGTAAGCGAATTAACGCATATTATATTTTAATATTATAAAAATAATTTCGACAAGAAATAATTTCGAAACTTTTACCACGGTTCGCAATTAATTTCCGCTCGTCGATCTTTTTTCCTTACGTTTCCTGCGAGCGAGCGAACGAACGAATATTATATTATCGAATGATAAAAGAAATTTCGACAGTCATTCTGTACCGGTGTGGCGGTCGGTCGGTGTGCACGGTGCGAAAAGCGAAATTTCGATCGACACGAAATAATTACGAAATTTTTACCACGGTTCACATTTATTTCCGCTCGTCGATGTGTCCTTTCGTATCGCGTAAGCGAATTAACGAAAATTTTATTTTAATAAAATAAAAATAATTTCTGCCGTTATTCTGTACATGTGTACGAAAAATATATATGTGAGGCGGTCGGTCGGTGTGCACGATGCCAAAAGCGTTATTCGGTACGGGCGTGCGAAATAATTGTACGCGGCGGTCGGTCGGTGTGCACGATGCTAAAAGCGTTACTCGGTACCTGTGTGCGAAAAACCTAAAGTCGAACGTTTTGACTTCGGTCCGCTTTATTTCCACTCGCCGATCTGTCCTTTCGCATCGCGTAAGCGAATTAACGAAAATTTTATTTTAATAAAATAAAAATAATTTCTGCCGTTATTCCGTACCTATGTACGAAAAATATATATGTGAGGCGGTCGGTCGGTGTGCACGATGCCAAAAGCGTTATTCGGTACGGGCGTGCGAAATAATTGTACGCGGCGGTCGGTCGGTGTGCACGATGCTAAAAGCGTTATTCGGTACCTGTGTGCGAAAAACCTAAAGTCGAACGTTTTCACTTCGGTCCGCTTTATTTCCACTCGCCGATCTGTCCTTTCGCATCGCGTAAGCGAATTAACGAAAATTTTATTTTAATAAAATAAAAATAATTTCTGCCGTTATTCCGTACCTATGTACGAAAAATATATATGTGAGGCGGTCGGTCGGTGTGCACGATGCCAAAAGCGTTATTCGGTACGGGCGTGCGAAATAATTGTACGCGGCGGTCGGTCGGTGTGCACGATGCTAAAAGCGTTATTCGGTACCTGTGTGCGAAAAACCTAAAGTCGAACGTTTTGACTTCGGTCCGCTTTATTTCCACTCGCCGATCTGTCCTTTCGCATCGCGTAAGCGAATTAACGAAAATTTTATTTTAATAAAATAAAAATAATTTCTGCCGTTATTCCGTACCTATGTACGAAAAATATATATGTGAGGCGGTCGGTCGGTGTGCACGATGCCAAAAGCGTTATTCGGTACGGGCGTGCGAAATAATTGTACGCGGCGGTCGGTCGGTATGCACGATGCTAAAAGCGTTATTCGGTACCTGTGTGCGAAAAACCTAAAGTCGAACGTTTTCACTTCGGTCCGCTTTATTTCCACTCGCCGATCTGTCCTTTCGAATCGCGTAAGCGAATTAACGAAAATTTTATTTTAATAAAATAAAAATAATTTCTGCCGTTATTCCGTACCTATGTACGAAAAATATATATGTGAGGCGGTCGGTCGGTGTGCACGATGCCAAAAGCGTTATTCGGTACGGGCGTGCGAAATAATTGTACGCGGCGGTCGGTCGGTGTGCACGATGCTAAAAGCGTTATTCGGTACCTGTGTGCGAAAAACCTAAAGTCGAACGTTTTCACTTCGGTCCGCTTTATTTCCACTCGCCGATCTGTCCTTTCGCATCGCGTAAGCGAATTAACGAAAATTTTATTTTATTAAAATAAAAATAGTTTCTGCCGTTATTCGGTACCTGTGTACGAAAAACATATATATGAGGCGGTCGGTCGGTGCGAATAAGCGAATTGACGAAAATTTTATTTTAATATAATAAAAATAATTTCTGCCGTTATTCGGTACCTGTGTACGAAAAACATATATATGAGGCGGTCGGTCGGTGCGAATAAGCGAATTGACGAAAATTTTATTTTAATAAAATAAAAATAATTTCTGCCGTTATTCCGTACCTATGTACGAAAAATATATATGTGAGGCGGTCGGTCGGTGTGCACGATGCCAAAAGCGTTATTCGGTACGGGCGTGCGAAATAATTGTACGCGGCGGTCGGTCGGTGTGCACGATGCTAAAAGCGTTATTCGGTACCTGTGTGCGAAAAACCTAAAGTCGAACGTTTTCACTTCGGTCCGCTTTATTTCCACTCGCCGATCTGTCCTTTCGCATCGTGTAAGCGAATTAACGAAAATTTTATTTTATGAAAATAAAAATAATTTCTGCCGTTATTCGGTACCTGTGTACGAAAAACATATATATGAGGCGGTCGGTCGGTGCGAATAAGCGAATTGACGAAAATTTTATTTTATTAAAATAAAAATAATTTCTGCCGTTATTCGGTACCTATGTACGAAAAATATATATGTGAGGCGGTCGGTCGGTGTGCACGATGCCAAAAGCGTTATTCGGTACGGGCGTGCGAAATAATTGTACGCGGCGGTCGGTCGGTGTGCACGATGCTAAAAGCGTTATTCGGTACCTGTGTGCGAAAAACCTAAAGTCGAACGTTTTCACTTCGGTCCGCTTTATTTCCACTCGCCGATCTGTCCTTTCGCATCGTGTAAGCGAATTAACGAAAATTTTATTTTATTAAAATAAAAATAATTTCTGCCGTTATTCGGTACCTGTGTACGAAAAACATATATATGAGGCGGTCGGTCGGTGCGAATAAGCGAATTGACGAAAATTTTATTTTATTAAAATAAAAATAATTTCTGCCGTTATTCGGTACCTGTGTACGAAAAACATATATATGAGGCGGTCGGTCGGTGCGAATAAGCGAATTGACGAAAATTTTATTTTATTAAAATAAAAATAATTTCTGCCGTTATTCGGTACCTGTGTACGAAAAACATATATATTAGGCGGTCGGTCGGTGCGAATAAGCGAATTGACGAAAATTTTATTTTAATATAATAAAAATAATTTCTGCCGTTATTCGGTACCTGTGTACGAAAAACATATATATGAGGCGGTCGGTCGGTGTGCACGATGCTAAAAGCGTTATTCGGTACGGGCGGGCGAAAAACTTATATGCGGCGGTCGGTCGGTGTGCACGATGCCGAGAGCGTTATTCGGTACCTGTGTGCGAGAGACATATATATGTGGTGGTGCACGGTGCGATGAGCGAATTTTCATTTTACGCAAATAAAGTCGAGTATTACGCTTCGTTTCGTCTTGTTTCACACACAAATGATATTTTCGGGCAGTGCTAAGTGGAAAAATAAAAATAAAATTTCTCGCCGTTATTCTGTACAAATATGCATCAAACAGCTGTATGGGCGGTGCAGGTCGAAAGCGTTATTCGGTACCGGTGTGCGAAAAACCTAATGTCGAACGTTTTAACTTCGGTCCGCTTTATTTCCACTCGCCGATGTGTCCTTTCGTATCGAGTAAGCGAATTAACGAAAATTTTATTTTAATAAAATAAAAATAATTTCTGCCGTTATTCGATACCTATGTACGAGAAACATATATATGAGGCGGTCGGTCGGTCGGTCGGTCGGTCGGCGCGCACGATGCTAAAAGCGTTATTCGGTACGGGCGTGCGAAAAACTTAAATGCGGCGGTCGGTCGGTGCGCACGATGCCGAAAGCGTTATTCGGTACCTGTGTGCGAGAGACATATATATGGTGGTGCACGGTGCGATGAGCGAATTTTCGATTTACGCAAATAAAGTCGAGTATTACGCTTCGTTTCGTCTTGTTTCACACACAAATGATATTTTCGGGCAGCGCTAGGTGGAAAAATAAAAATTTAATTTCTCGCCGTTATTCTGTACAAATATGCATCAAACAGCTATATGGGTGGTGCAGGTCGTTCGGGTGAAAAGTGGAAGATTGAAAAAGAACGACCAGGCGAGCAGTATATGTATATATATCGCAAAGAAACGCCGAAATAAATATCCTTTTGGCTTTAATAAACCGTCGCATGGGTAAAATAAAATTTTTAACAAATTTTTGCCCTATGCGACGGACGGAGAGACGAACGACGAACAACGGCGGGCGACGACACACGGCAACGGGCGACGACACAACAACCAGTGTAGTGTAATGCCATTATATACGTTACGTGTAATAAGTCGGCCGGCGTGTTTTTAGTTTTTATCTCTTGTGGGGGAACGCGAGGTCTCAGTGTGTTCACCAAGCTGCTACTTCTCTAGTATTATATATAATATATAATAAGAAGATGTGTGTGGTTTTGCGTGTTCGGTGTGCCTCATATAATCGTTCCCCATCATATTAAAACACATAAAATATCATCATCGTCTGTTGAAAATAAAATCACGGCCTCACGTGTCTGGACAGTTCGATGTATTTAATATAAAACGACGACGAACCGGAGAGACGAACGACGAACAACGGCGGGCGACGACACACGGCAACGGGCGACGACACAACAACCAGTGTAGTGTAATGCCATTATATACGTTACGTGTAATAAGTCGGCCGGCGTGTTTTTAGTTTTTATCTCTTGTGGGGGAACGCGAGGTCTCAGTGTGTTCACCAAGCTGCTACTTCTCTAGTATTATATATAATATATAATAAGAAGATGTGTGTGGTTTTGCGTGTTCGGTGTGCCTCATATAATCGTTCCCCATCATATTAAAACACATAAAATATCATCATCGTCTGTTGAAAATAAAATCACGGCCTCACGTGTCTGGACAGTTCGATGTATTTAATATAAAACGACGACGAACCGGAGAGACGAACGACGAACAACGGCGGGCGACGACACACGGCAACGGGCGACGACACAACAACCAGTGTAGTGTAATGCCATTATATACGTTACGTGTAATAAGTCGGCCGGCGTGTTTTTAGTTTTTATCTCTTGTGGGGGAACGCGAGGTCTCAGTGTGTTCACCAAGCTGCTACTTCTCTAGTATTATATATAATATATAATAAGAAGATGTGTGTGGGTGGTTTTGCGTGTTCGGTGTGCCTCATATAATCGTTCCCCATCATATTAATACACATAAAATATCATCATCGTCTGTTGAAAATAAAATCACGGCCTCACGTGTCTGGACAGTTCGATGTATTTAATAAAACGACGACGAAACCGGAGAGACGAACGAGGAACAACGGCGGGCGACGACACACGGCAACGGGCGACACAACAACACCAGTGTAGTAGTGTAATGCCATTATATACGTTACGTGTAATAAGTCGGCCGGCGTGTTTTTAGTTTTATCTCTTGTTTGGGGGAACGCCGAGGTCTCAGTGTTGCACCAATCTGCTACTCTATTATAATATATAATAAGATGTGTGTGGTTTGTGTGTCGGTTGTGCCTCATACAAAAATCGTTCCCCGTATTTTACTACATATATAAATATATATCATCATCGTGTTATTATCGTCTGTTGAAAATAAAATCACGGCCTCGCCGTGTCTGGACAGTTCGATGTTTTAATAAAACGAGACGCGAGAAATCAGTTGCCGCCCGAGGAAATTTTTTTCTTGTCTCTCACCCACCATATATATATACCGTCTGTTGAATATAAAATCACGGCCTCGCCGTGTCCGGACAGTTCGGTGTTGAAAACTCTAACAGGTAGTTTGAACCTGTCCGAATAGCACGTTCGCGGGACCCATTTCGTATATTCGTTTATGCGTATGGCCCTTATGCGAGCAACATGTAGACTGAACATGTAATATTTTTAAAGTAGCGGTGCGTAAAAACTCCGTGAAAATTCAAATGCAATAACTCACCGAATTCCGAGCGAGAATGAAAACTTATGTTGATTGAAATATATATATCATCATAAAGTCAGACGTTCGGGGGACCCGAGCGCGTGGTCCCCTTGGCCGAGACGATGATTTTCAATCTAACGAACAATGATGTTTTTTGTAGTGTGTGTAAGCCTTGGCGAGATGTGAAATTTATAAAATTTCTCTTCTCTCTCATGCCATATATATGATATATTGATGCATTTCGGAGTTGTGTGTGGACCGAGAGTCTCTCCACTCCTATTCTTGGTGTTCACACCGCCGGCCGGCCGCCGTGTGCTCGTGTACATGTGCCGTCGTGTGCTGACGTGTGTGTCTCCGGGCGCATTATCAAACAAAAAAATTCGTGGGTCTGCATAAATGTGTGAACGTCTAGTCGCAATATCGCCGTAGCACAACCGCCGCCCCGCGTTTCGTGTCTTTTACACAAGTTGCATCACGTCCACCGTCTTGACCCCGCCACAGGGGCGGGATAGGTGTTTTACTGGCGTGCTCTGTATACCAATGGAGTGACACGTTAACGTCGGGGGTCCGTGCACGCGTAAACCGGGATATGTGCGATGTTCCGTTCAGCAGAGAGCAGAATTACGAATTCTTGGTGTTCACACCGCCGGCCGGCCGCCGTGTGCTCGTGTACATGTGCCGTCGTGTGCTCACGTGTGTGTCTCCGGGCGCATTATCAAACAAAAAAAGTCGTGGGTCTGCATAAATGTGTGAACGTCTAGTCGTAATATCGCCGTAGCACAACCGCCGCCCCGCGTTTCGTGTCTTTTACACAAGTTGCATCACGTCCACCGTCTTGACCCCGCCACAGGGGCGGGATAGGTGTTTTACTGGCGTGCTCTGTATACCAATGGAGTGACACGTTAACGTCGGGGGTCCGTGCACGCGTAAACCGGGATATGTGCGATGTTCCGTTCAGCAGAGCAGAATTTCGAACCACCTCTTTATTATAAATAAATGAGCTCGTCGTTACACCGGGCGCGCGCGCGCGTAAGCGCCGCCGCTCGAGTGTGCGCGACTAAACACAGCTCCCTGGTTGATCCTGCCAGTAGTCATATGCTTGTCTCAAAGATTAAGCCATGCATGTCTCAGTACAAGCCAAATTAAGGTGAAACCGCGAAAGGCTCATTAAATCAGTTATGGTTCCTTAGATCGTACCACTTATCCTTGGATAACTGTGGTAATTCTAGAGCTAATACATGCAAACAGAGTTCCGACCGGAGACGGAAGGAGCGCTTTTATTAGATCAAAACCAATCGGTGTCGGACGCGAGTCCGTTCATCGTACAACTTGGTGAATCTGAATAACTTATTGCTGATCGCACGGTCTCGCACCGGCGACGCATCTTTCAAATGTCTGCCTTATCAACTGTCGATGGTAGGTTCTGCGCCTACCATGGTTGTAACGGGTAACGGGGAATCAGGGTTCGATTCCGGAGAGGGAGCCTGAGAAACGGCTACCACATCCAAGGAAGGCAGCAGGCGCGCAAATTACCCACTCCCGGCACGGGGAGGTAGTGACGAAAAATAACGATACGGGACTCATCCGAGGCCCCGTAATCGGAATGAGAACACTCTAAACCTTTTAACGAGGATCAATTGGAGGGCCAGTCTGGTGCCAGCAGCCGCGGTAATTCCAGCTCCAATAGCGTATATTAAAGTTGTTGCGGTTAAAAAGCTCGTAGTCGAATCTGTGTCCCGCGCCGCCGGTTCATCGCTCGCGGTGTCCAACTGGCGTGCCCGCGGGACGTCCTGCCGGTGAGCTTAGCCCGCGAGGGCGGCTCAACTTGAAATCCCATCGCGGTGCTCTTCACTGAGTGTCGAGGTGGGCCGGCACGTTTACTTTGAACAAATTAGAGTGCTTAAAGCAGGCTAAAACTTCGCCTGAATACTTAGTGCATGGAATAATAGAATAGGACCTCGGTTCTATTTTGTTGGTTTTCGGAACCCCGAGGTAATGATTAATAGGAACGGATGGGGGCATTCGTATTGCGACGTTAGAGGTGAAATTCTTGGATCGTCGCAAGACGGACTAAAGCGAAAGCATTTGCCAAAAACGTTTTCATTGATCAAGAACGAAAGTTAGAGGTTCGAAGGCGATCAGATACCGCCCTAGTTCTAACCATAAACGATGCCAGCCAGCGATCCGCCGACGTTCCTCCGATGACTCGGCGGGCAGCTTCCGGGAAACCAAAGCTTTTGGGTTCCGGGGGAAGTATGGTTGCAAAGCTGAAACTTAAAGGAATTGACGGAAGGGCACCACCAGGAGTGGAGCCTGCGGCTTAATTTGACTCAACACGGGAAACCTCACCAGGCCCAGACACCGGAAGGATTGACAGATTGAGAGCTCTTTCTTGATTCGGTGGGTGGTGGTGCATGGCCGTTCTTAGTTGGTGGAGTGATCTGTCAGGTTAATTCCGATAACGAACGAGACTCTAGCCTGCTAACTAGGCGTACTTTCGACATCTCAAAGGTCGGCGTCGGTATCGTCACGGTCGTGCAAACGGTCGTGCGTGCCGCTCGTTTGATTTTTACTGTCGGCGTACAATCAATTCTTCTTAGAGGGACAAGTGGCTTTTAGCCGCACGAGAATGAGCAATAACAGGTCTGTGATGCCCTTAGATGTTCTGGGCCGCACGCGCGCTACACTGAAGGAGACAGCGTGTCCTCCCTGGCCGAAAGGTCCGGGTAACCCGCTGAACCTCCTTCGTGCTAGGGATTGGGGCTTGCAATTGTTCCCCATGAACGAGGAATTCCCAGTAAGCGCGAGTCATAAGCTCGCGTTGATTACGTCCCTGCCCTTTGTACACACCGCCCGTCGCTACTACCGATTGAATGATTTAGTGAGGTCTTCGGACCGGTACTCGGTGACGTTTCGACGTTCGTCGATGTTGCTGGGAAGATGACCAAACTTGATCATTTAGAGGAAGTAAAAGTCGTAACAAGGTTTCCGTAGGTGAACCTGCGGAAGGATCATTAACGTATTTTTGTGTCGCACAATATATGTGTGTACGCGAAACAGATACACTGACGATCTGACGTTCGGCTTCTCGCATCTGAAAAACTCGTATATTTATATACGTAGAACTGATGCGTCGAAGCGTATTACTCACACTGTATTTTTGTACACACAACAACACACTGTGTGTGTACTCTATATACGAACCGGACGTTCGCATCTCTCTCGTTTTGACCGACCGATCGACGATATCATACCAGATATGATATATCCGATCTCGGTTGACTCGTGTGGCTGATCCGTCGTCTGTTTGAAAGAAACATAAAAAGACACTGAAGTTTTGGGAGTATATATCCCATTCTTCCAGAGAGGGATGCTCGCATCGCGCCGCCTTACTACGGATGCATTCTGTATGGGCGCGCGCGCGGTCCGTCATCCGTTATAACAAACATATTTATTTTAAATAAAATATACTACCGATTGTAACCACCAGAGAGATAATATTACATATATATATTATATATACATATACAAATAATAAATATTGGCACAAACAAACAAACAAACAAACAAACAAAAACGAGCACGGACGATGTACGTACGCGTACACGTGCTGCGTCTCATGGGACCGCTCGTAGGAAGGCCGAGCGGTCCTCAGTCACCCGCCATCTGAAATGTTTGTTGATGCGGTGTGGCACTGGGTGTTCGCATCTCGAGATTCGAGAAAATACAACAAACACGATAATAATGTGCGTTGTATGTGTATCTTATCGACGAGAGATCCGTCACCTTGCTTTTACATATAAAAATATATATATATATATATATTAATATAAT
Organism: Ontholestes murinus; assembly: GCA_963969525.1. Taxonomy (NCBI): domain Eukaryota; kingdom Metazoa; phylum Arthropoda; class Insecta; order Coleoptera; family Staphylinidae; genus Ontholestes; species Ontholestes murinus. The sequence goes on from CAXAKX010000812.1 coordinate 81,120, forward strand.
ACATTGTGCGATATGTACGAAGACATATGTCGAGAAAACACACGTTGGGTGTTCGCATCTCGAATTGCCGAGATCCGTCATCTGTTTTTGTTCCGGGCACCCTGGTTTTGTTACGGTTGTTTTATAACGCTTCACTGTGTAAATTCAACTGTAAAATGGGTTTTGAATGTATTTCGCCCGGCCACACTTTATTTCTCGAAAATGTCGACAATTTTTCTGTTTACGACGATAAAACACAATAGTATCCGCCTGTTGGAGAAAAAGTATATGCGCAGTTAGTATTTGGGGGATGTGTCGGAGTCGTGGTCCGGTATCAGTGGTACCGTTCGCCCGGACACAAGCGGTGAGTGTTGTACACAAACACGCGCGCACACTTGGTCATCGCCGGTGTAATAACCAACCGCGCCGAGAGCGCGGGGCGGTCCTGTGCCAGTGGTGTACTCACGAACGCACGCTTGTTCGGCGATTCGAGACGACGATTCCAAGGAATACACGACTCTGGCCGCTAGTCACACACCACCACTAGTAGTAGTAGTAGGTGTATGGCCCGGCGCCTCCTCGAAAACTGTCCGTTGCGAAAATTTTGTCGACAGTGGGTGAACGTGCACGCACACATTTCACACACATTATTAATAATGTCAGTCACCAAGTGTTGTAGAATACAAGATCGGAGGTTCGCCTCTGACTCGTTTCTCAAAACGCTCTAGTACACTACCCTGAACGGTGAATCACTTGGCTCGTGGGTCGATGAAGAACGCAGCTAATTGCGCGTCTTATTGTGAACTGCAGGATACATGAACATCGACATTTCGAACGCACATTGCGGTCCTTGGATACTGTTCCTGGACCATTCCTGGCTGAGGGTCGTTTCTATTTCCAAGACTGTCCGGTTCTCTAACGCACTGTCCGTGGCACTTTCGCGCTGAAAAACGCTCGTGGTGTGTGTGATGTGCGTTTGTGGGGAACGTCGGGACCAAATTGGAGGTTCGCTGTTTTTCGTCTCGACGAAAGATCCGTCCTCTTAAATCAAAAACTGTCGTTTGACTAAACGAACGAACGAACCGTGTTTTCGCTTGCGTTAACACACGCTAGAGAGAGGTGAGGTCGTCCTTACCGGCGTACAGACGAGATGATCGTCGTCGTCGTCGACGTCTCGAGACACTCGAGATGAGGCGATGTGACGGTCGTCAAGTTCGTCCGCGGAGAACACCGGTCGTCGTTTCCTAGAAAAAATATATATATTATATATGTATATGAAATTCTGAGGACGTCTGGCCGTGCGTGTACACCGTGTGTTTACGCGTTTGAGCGTTCCGCACCGCACACTCTCTTAACATAATATATATACACATATATTTGATTCAGACCTCAGAGCAGGTGG
>CAXAKX010000812.1:87500-97366 GCA_963969525.1 Ontholestes murinus
ATGATCGATGGGCGTTATTCTGTACACGAATGGACATCAGATCTGCGGCCGTTATTCGGTACACGAATAGGCATCACATCTGCGGCCGTTATTCGGTACACGAATAGGGATCACATTTGCGGCCGCTATTCGGTACGTAAAGTGATATAATTAATTACCGTTTTTCTGTACCCATATCCGTAACGAATGTATGTTAAATAAGGCGTGAGTGGTGGTTAAATTTCGCAATTTTCACACTTACCACCAATGTTTCCTTTCGTTTCGAACGAGCGAATGGACGAATTTTATATTATCGTATAGTAAAAGAACTTTCGACAGTCATCCGGTACCGGTGTGCGATTGACCTATATGTGGCGGCCGGTGGGTCGATGTGCACGATGCTAAAAGCGAAATTTCGATCGACACGAAATAATTTCGAAATTTTTACCACGGTTCGCATTTATTTCCGCTCGTCGATGTGTCCTTTCGTATCGCGTAAGCGAATTAACGAATATTATATTTTAATATTATAAAAATAATTTCGACAAGAAATAATTTCGAAACTTTTACCACGGTTCGCAATTTATTTCCGCTCGTCGATCTTTTTTCCTTACGTTTCGTGCGAGCGAACGAACGAACGAACGAATATTATATTATCGAATGATAAAAGAAATTTCGACAGTCATTCTGTACCGGTGTGGCGGTCGGTCGGTGTGCACGGTGCGAAAAGCGAAATTTCGATCGACACGAAATAATTACGAAATTTTTACCACGGTTCGCATTTATTTCCGCTCGTCGATGTGTCCTTTCGTATCGCGTAAGCGAATTAACGAATATTATATTTTAATATAATAAAAATAATTTCTGCCGTTATTCGGTACCTATGTACGAAAAACCTATATGTGGCGGTCGGTCGGTCGGTGTGCACGGAGCTAAAACCGAAATTTCGACAAGAAATAATTTCGAAATAATTTCGAAACTTTTACCACGGTTCGCAATTTATTTCCGCTCGTCGATCTTTTTTCCTTACGTTTCGTGCGAGCGAACGAACGAACGAACGAATATTATATTATCGAATGATAAAAGAAATTTCGACAGTCATTCTGTACCGGTGTGGCGGTCGGTCGGTGTGCACGGTGCGAAAAGCGAAATTTCGATCGACACGAAATAATTACGAAATTTTTACCACGGTTCGCATTTATTTCCGCTCGTCGATGTGTCCTTTCGTATCGCGTAAGCGAATTAACGCATATTATATTTTAATATTATAAAAATAATTTCGACAAGAAATAATTTCGAAACTTTTACCACGGTTCGCAATTAATTTCCGCTCGTCGATCTTTTTTCCTTACGTTTCCTGCGAGCGAGCGAACGAACGAATATTATATTATCGAATGATAAAAGAAATTTCGACAGTCATTCTGTACCGGTGTGGCGGTCGCTCGGTGTGCACGGTGCGAAAAGCGAAATTTCGATCGACACGAAATAATTACGAAATTTTTACCACGGTTCACATTTATTTCCGCTCGTCGATGTGTCCTTTCGTATCGCGTAAGCGAATTAACGAAAATTTTATTTTAATAAAATAAAAATAATTTCTGCCGTTATTCTGTACATGTGTACGAAAAATATATATGTGAGGCGGTCGGTCGGTGTGCACGATGCCAAAAGCGTTATTCGGTACGGGCGTGCGAAATAATTGTACGCGGCGGTCGGTCGGTGTGCACGATGCTAAAAGCGTTACTCGGTACCTGTGTGCGAAAAACCTAAAGTCGAACGTTTTGACTTCGGTCCGCTTTATTTCCACTCGCCGATCTGTCCTTTCGCATCGCGTAAGCGAATTAACGAAAATTTTATTTTAATAAAATAAAAATAATTTCTGCCGTTATTCCGTACCTATGTACGAAAAATATATATGTGAGGCGGTCGGTCGGTGTGCACGATGCCAAAAGCGTTATTCGGTACGGGCGTGCGAAATAATTGTACGCGGCGGTCGGTCGGTGTGCACGATGCTAAAAGCGTTATTCGGTACCTGTGTGCGAAAAACCTAAAGTCGAACGTTTTCACTTCGGTCCGCTTTATTTCCACTCGCCGATCTGTCCTTTCGCATCGCGTAAGCGAATTAACGTAAATTTTATTTTATTAAAATAAAAATAATTTCTGCCGTTATTCGGTACCTGTGTACGAAAAACATATATATGAGGCGGTCGGTCGGTGTGCACGATGCCAAAAGCGTTATTCGGTACGGGCGTGCGAAATAATTGTACGCGGCGGTCGGTCGGTGTGCACGATGCTAAAAGCGTTATTCGGTACCTGTGTGCGAAAAACCTAAAGTCGAACGTTTTCACTTCGGTCCGCTTTATTTCCACTCGCCGATCTGTCCTTTCGCATCGCGTAAGCGAATTAACGAAAATTTTATTTTATTAAAATAAAAATAATTTCTGCCGTTATTCGGTACCTGTGTACGAAAAACATATATATGAGGCGGTCGGTCGGTGCGAATAAGCGAATTGACGAAAATTTTATTTTAATATAATAAAAATAATTTCTGCCGTTATTCGGTACCTGTGTACGAAAAACATATATATGAGGCGGTCGGTCGGTGCGAATAAGCGAATTGACGAAAATTTTATTTTAATAAAATAAAAATAATTTCTGCCGTTATTCCGTACCTATGTACGAAAAATATATATGTGAGGCGGTCGGTCGGTGTGCACGATGCCAAAAGCGTTATTCGGTACGGGCGTGCGAAATAATTGTACGCGGCGGTCGGTCGGTGTGCACGATGCTAAAAGCGTTATTCGGTACCTGTGTGCGAAAAACCTAAAGTCGAACGTTTTCACTTCGGTCCGCTTTATTTCCACTCGCCGATCTGTCCTTTCGCATCGTGTAAGCGAATTAACGAAAATTTTATTTTATGAAAATAAAAATAATTTCTGCCGTTATTCGGTACCTGTGTACGAAAAACATATATATGAGGCGGTCGGTCGGTGCGAATAAGCGAATTGACGAAAATTTTATTTTATTAAAATAAAAATAATTTCTGCCGTTATTCGGTACCTATGTACGAAAAATATATATGTGAGGCGGTCGGTCGGTGTGCACGATGCCAAAAGCGTTATTCGGTACGGGCGTGCGAAATAATTGTACGCGGCGGTCGGTCGGTGTGCACGATGCTAAAAGCGTTATTCGGTACCTGTGTGCGAAAAACCTAAAGTCGAACGTTTTCACTTCGGTCCGCTTTATTTCCACTCGCCGATCTGTCCTTTCGCATCGTGTAAGCGAATTAACGAAAATTTTATTTTATTAAAATAAAAATAATTTCTGCCGTTATTCGGTACCTGTGTACGAAAAACATATATATGAGGCGGTCGGTCGGTGCGAATAAGCGAATTGACGAAAATTTTATTTTATTAAAATAAAAATAATTTCTGCCGTTATTCGGTACCTGTGTACGAAAAACATATATATGAGGCGGTCGGTCGGTGCGAATAAGCGAATTGACGAAAATTTTATTTTATTAAAATAAAAATAATTTCTGCCGTTATTCGGTACCTGTGTACGAAAAACATATATATTAGGCGGTCGGTCGGTGCGAATAAGCGAATTGACGAAAATTTTATTTTATTAAAATAAAAATAATTTCTGCCGTTATTCGGTACCTGTGTACGAAAAACATATATATTAGGCGGTCGGTCGGTGCGAATAAGCGAATTGACGAAAATTTTATTTTAATATAATAAAAATAATTTCTGCCGTTATTCGGTACCTGTGTACGAAAAACATATATATGAGGCGGTCGGTCGGTGTGCACGATGCTAAAAGCGTTATTCGGTACGGGCGGGCGAAAAACTTATATGCGGCGGTCGGTCGGTGTGCACGATGCCGAGAGCGTTATTCGGTACCTGTGTGCGAGAGACATATATATATGGTGGTGCACGGTGCGATGAGCGAATTTTCATTTTACGCAAATAAAGTCGAGTATTACGCTTCGTTTCGTCTTGTTTCACACACAAATGATATTTTCGGGCAGTGCTAAGTGGAAAAATAAAAATAAAATTTCTCGCCGTTATTCTGTACAAATATGCATCAAACAGCTGTATGGGCGGTGCAGGTCGAAAGCGTTATTCGGTACCGGTGTGCGAAAAACCTAATGTCGAACGTTTTAACTTCGGTCCGCTTTATTTCCACTCGCCGATGTGTCCTTTCGTATCGAGTAAGCGAATTAACGAAAATTTTATTTTAATAAAATAAAAATAATTTCTGCCGTTATTCGATACCTATGTACGAGAAACATATATATGAGGCGGTCGGTCGGTCGGTCGGTCGGCGCGCACGATGCTAAAAGCGTTATTCGGTACGGGCGTGCGAAAAACTTAAATGCGGCGGTCGGTCGGTGCGCACGATGCCGAAAGCGTTATTCGGTACCTGTGTGCGAGAGACATATATATGGTGGTGCACGGTGCGATGAGCGAATTTTCGATTTACGCAAATAAAGTCGAGTATTACGCTTCGTTTCGTCTTGTTTCACACACAAATGATATTTTCGGGCAGCGCTAGGTGGAAAAATAAAAATTTAATTTCTCGCCGTTATTCTGTACAAATATGCATCAAACAGCTATATGGGTGGTGCAGGTCGTTCGGGTGAAAAGTGGAAGATTGAAAAAGAACGACCAGGCGAGCAGTATATGTATATATATCGCAAAGAAACGCCGAAATAAATATCCTTTTGGCTTTAATAAACCGTCGCATGGGTAAAATAAAATTTTTAACAAATTTTTGCCCTATGCGACGGACGGAGAGACGAACGACGAACAACGGCGGGCGACGACACACGGCAACGGGCGACGACACAACAACCAGTGTAGTGTAATGCCATTATATACGTTACGTGTAATAAGTCGGCCGGCGTGTTTTTAGTTTTTATCTCTTGTGGGGGAACGCGAGGTCTCAGTGTGTTCACCAAGCTGCTACTTCTCTAGTATTATATATAATATATAATAAGAAGATGTGTGTGGTTTTGCGTGTTCGGTGTGCCTCATATAATCGTTCCCCATCATATTAATACACATAAAATATCATCATCGTCTGTTGAAAATAAAATCACGGCCTCACGTGTCTGGACAGTTCGATGTATTTAATAAAACGACGACGAACCGGAGAGACGAACGACGAACAACGGCGGGCGACGACACACGGCAACGGGCGACACAACAACACCAGTGTAGTAGTGTAATGCCATTATATACGTTACGTGTAATAAGTCGGCCGGCGTGTTTTTAGTTTTTATCTCTTGTGGGGGAACGCGAGGTCTCAGTGTGTTCACCAAGCTGCTACTTCTCTAGTATTATATATAATATATAATAAGAAGATGTGTGTGGTTTTGCGTGTTCGGTGTGCCTCATATAATCGTTCCCCATCATATTAATACACATAAAATATCATCATCGTCTGTTGAAAATAAAATCACGGCCTCACGTGTCTGGACAGTTCGATGTATTTAATAAAACGACGACGAAACCGGAGAGACGAACGAGGAACAACGGCGGGCGACGACACACGGCAACGGGCGACACAACAACACCAGTGTAGTAGTGTAATGCCATTATATACGTTACGTGTAATAAGTCGGCCGGCGTGTTTTTAGTTTTATCTCTTGTTTGGGGGAACGCCGAGGTCTCAGTGTTGCACCAATCTGCTACTCTATTATAATATATAATAAGATGTGTGTGGTTTGTGTGTCGGTTGTGCCTCATACAAAAATCGTTCCCCGTATTTTACTACATATATAAATATATATCATCATCGTGTTATTATCGTCTGTTGAAAATAAAATCACGGCCTCGCCGTGTCTGGACAGTTCGATGTTTTAATAAAACGAGACGCGAGAAATCAGTTGCCGCCCGAGGAAATTTTTTTCTTGTCTCTCACCCACCATATATATATACCGTCTGTTGAATATAAAATCACGGCCTCGCCGTGTCCGGACAGTTCGGTGTTGAAAACTCTAACAGGTAGTTTGAACCTGTCCGAATAGCACGTTCGCGGGACCCATTTCGTATATTCGTTTATGCGTATGGCCCTTATGCGAGCAACATGTAGACTGAACATGTAATATTTTTAAAGTAGCGGTGCGTAAAAACTCCGTGAAAATTCAAATGCAATAACTCACCGAATTCCGAGCGAGAATGAAAACTTATGTTGATTGAAATATATATATCATCATAAAGTCAGACGTTCGGGGGACCCGAGCGCGTGGTCCCCTTGGCCGAGACGATGATTTTCAATCTAACGAACAATGATGTTTTTTGTAGTGTGTGTAAGCCTTGGCGAGATGTGAAATTTATAAAATTTCTCTTCTCTCTCATGCCATATATATGATATATTGATGCATTTCGGAGTTGTGTGGACCGAGAGTCTCTCCACTCCTATTCTTGGTGTTCACACCGCCGGCCGGCCGCCGTGTGCTCGTGTACATGTGCCGTCGTGTGCTGACGTGTGTGTCTCCGGGCGCATTATCAAACAAAAAAATTCGTGGGTCTGCATAAATGTGTGAACGTCTAGTCGCAATATCGCCGTAGCACAACCGCCGCCCCGCGTTTCGTGTCTTTTACACAAGTTGCATCACGTCCACCGTCTTGACCCCGCCACAGGGGCGGGATAGGTGTTTTACTGGCGTGCTCTGTATACCAATGGAGTGACACGTTAACGTCGGGGGTCCGTGCACGCGTAAACCGGGATATGTGCGATGTTCCGTTCAGCAGAGAGCAGAATTACGAATTCTTGGTGTTCACACCGCCGGCCGGCCGCCGTGTGCTCGTGTACATGTGCCGTCGTGTGCTCACGTGTGTGTCTCCGGGCGCATTATCAAACAAAAAAAGTCGTGGGTCTGCATAAATGTGTGAACGTCTAGTCGTAATATCGCCGTAGCACAACCGCCGCCCCGCGTTTCGTGTCTTTTACACAAGTTGCATCACGTCCACCGTCTTGACCCCGCCACAGGGGCGGGATAGGTGTTTTACTGGCGTGCTCTGTATACCAATGGAGTGACACGTTAACGTCGGGGGTCCGTGCACGCGTAAACCGGGATATGTGCGATGTTCCGTTCAGCAGAGCAGAATTTCGAACCACCTCTTTATTATAAATAAATGAGCTCGTCGTTACACCGGGCGCGCGCGCGCGTAAGCGCCGCCGCTCGAGTGTGCGCGACTAAACACAGCTCCCTGGTTGATCCTGCCAGTAGTCATATGCTTGTCTCAAAGATTAAGCCATGCATGTCTCAGTACAAGCCAAATTAAGGTGAAACCGCGAAAGGCTCATTAAATCAGTTATGGTTCCTTAGATCGTACCACTTATCCTTGGATAACTGTGGTAATTCTAGAGCTAATACATGCAAACAGAGTTCCGACCGGAGACGGAAGGAGCGCTTTTATTAGATCAAAACCAATCGGTGTCGGACGCGAGTCCGTTCATCGTACAACTTGGTGAATCTGAATAACTTATTGCTGATCGCACGGTCTCGCACCGGCGACGCATCTTTCAAATGTCTGCCTTATCAACTGTCGATGGTAGGTTCTGCGCCTACCATGGTTGTAACGGGTAACGGGGAATCAGGGTTCGATTCCGGAGAGGGAGCCTGAGAAACGGCTACCACATCCAAGGAAGGCAGCAGGCGCGCAAATTACCCACTCCCGGCACGGGGAGGTAGTGACGAAAAATAACGATACGGGACTCATCCGAGGCCCCGTAATCGGAATGAGAACACTCTAAACCTTTTAACGAGGATCAATTGGAGGGCCAGTCTGGTGCCAGCAGCCGCGGTAATTCCAGCTCCAATAGCGTATATTAAAGTTGTTGCGGTTAAAAAGCTCGTAGTCGAATCTGTGTCCCGCGCCGCCGGTTCATCGCTCGCGGTGTCCAACTGGCGTGCCCGCGGGACGTCCTGCCGGTGAGCTTAGCCCGCGAGGGCGGCTCAACTTGAAATCCCATCGCGGTGCTCTTCACTGAGTGTCGAGGTGGGCCGGCACGTTTACTTTGAACAAATTAGAGTGCTTAAAGCAGGCTAAAACTTCGCCTGAATACTTAGTGCATGGAATAATAGAATAGGACCTCGGTTCTATTTTGTTGGTTTTCGGAACCCCGAGGTAATGATTAATAGGAACGGATGGGGGCATTCGTATTGCGACGTTAGAGGTGAAATTCTTGGATCGTCGCAAGACGGACTAAAGCGAAAGCATTTGCCAAAAACGTTTTCATTGATCAAGAACGAAAGTTAGAGGTTCGAAGGCGATCAGATACCGCCCTAGTTCTAACCATAAACGATGCCAGCCAGCGATCCGCCGACGTTCCTCCGATGACTCGGCGGGCAGCTTCCGGGAAACCAAAGCTTTTGGGTTCCGGGGGAAGTATGGTTGCAAAGCTGAAACTTAAAGGAATTGACGGAAGGGCACCACCAGGAGTGGAGCCTGCGGCTTAATTTGACTCAACACGGGAAACCTCACCAGGCCCAGACACCGGAAGGATTGACAGATTGAGAGCTCTTTCTTGATTCGGTGGGTGGTGGTGCATGGCCGTTCTTAGTTGGTGGAGTGATCTGTCAGGTTAATTCCGATAACGAACGAGACTCTAGCCTGCTAACTAGGCGTACTTTCGACATCTCAAAGGTCGGCGTCGGTATCGTCACGGTCGTGCAAACGGTCGTGCGTGCCGCTCGTTTGATTTTTACTGTCGGCGTACAATCAATTCTTCTTAGAGGGACAAGTGGCTTTTAGCCGCACGAGAATGAGCAATAACAGGTCTGTGATGCCCTTAGATGTTCTGGGCCGCACGCGCGCTACACTGAAGGAGACAGCGTGTCCTCCCTGGCCGAAAGGTCCGGGTAACCCGCTGAACCTCCTTCGTGCTAGGGATTGGGGCTTGCAATTGTTCCCCATGAACGAGGAATTCCCAGTAAGCGCGAGTCATAAGCTCGCGTTGATTACGTCCCTGCCCTTTGTACACACCGCCCGTCGCTACTACCGATTGAATGATTTAGTGAGGTCTTCGGACCGGTACTCGGTGACGTTTCGACGTTCGTCGATGTTGCTGGGAAGATGACCAAACTTGATCATTTAGAGGAAGTAAAAGTCGTAACAAGGTTTCCGTAGGTGAACCTGCGGAAGGATCATTAACGTATTTTTGTGTCGCACAATATATGTGTGTACGCGAAACAGATACACTGACGATCTGACGTTCGGCTTCTCGCATCTGAAAAACTCGTATATTTATATACGTAGAACTGATGCGTCGAAGCGTATTACTCACACTGTATTTTTGTACACACAACAACACACTGTGTGTGTACTCTATATACGAACCGGACGTTCGCATCTCTTTCGTTTTGACCGACCGATCGACGATATCATACCAGATATGATATATCCGATCTCGGTTGACTCGTGTGGCTGATCCGTCGTCTGTTTGAAAGAAACATAAAAAGACACTGAAGTTTTGGGAGTATATATCCCATTCTTCCAGAGAGGGATGCTCGCATCGCGCCGCCTTACTACGGATGCATTCTGTATGGGCGCGCGCGCGGTCCGTCATCCGTTATAACAAACATATTTATTTTAAATAAAATATACTACCGATTGTAACCACCAGAGAGATAATATTACATATATATATTATATATACATATACAAATAATAAATATTGGCACAAACAAACAAACAAACAAACAAACAAAAACGAGCACGGACGATGTACGTACGCGTACACGTGCTGCGTCTCATGGGACCGCTCGTAGGAAGGCCGAGCGGTCCTCAGTCACCCGCCATCTGAAATGTTTGTTGATGCGGTGTGGCACTGGGTGTTCGCATCTCGAGATTCGAGAAAATACAACAAAC
>CAXAKX010000813.1:0-16743 GCA_963969525.1 Ontholestes murinus
GTGTATCATTGAATGGTAAGCAGCTAAATTTGTGCGACAAAGGGTGATTAGAGTTAAAGGGAATGGTAGAATTTACGTTTGTAGGTTTCCTATATATATTGAATTCAATTCTATTGTTACTGTTGATCAAGGTCAAGTCTAAAAAGTTAATTTGGTTGTTTGTTCGCATTCCAATGTGAATTTAATTTTAGGATGTATATTATTAATTATGTTTAAAAATTGATCTAATTGGCGTGCAGTGCCACTGAAACATGCAATTATGTCATCCACATATCGATGCCAAAAAGAAATGTGTTTTTTTGTAAAATCTAAGTTAAAAATTTTTTCTTCTATCTGTGCCATGAATAAATCAGCTAATAAGGGACTTAACGGCGAACCCATTGCCAGACCTAGGGTTTGTTTGTAAAATTGATTATTGAATTGAAAGTAATTTTGTTGTAAACACACTTCGAATGACTCATAAAGTTCCGATTTTGTTATGATGTTAATATCTAATTTGTCTAACATGTTCTGAATGATTTACATAAATGTTCAAAAGGTACAAAGCTTAATCTCCTGGAATCCGCGGAAATTTTCAAACGTAATCGTAATCCCCTCATTAACCTGTTAAACGAGCAAACCGATTTAGTACACACACCGCTTTTCAAAATTTTATAATCTTAATCTTAATCTTTTGCACCTGTTCGCCGTAAATCGTTTTGCTCCCCTCACTCAATTGTCAAAATCTATTTAAATGTAATTTTTTCGTTAATTTGTTCACTTGATAATGACCGTCAAAAGTCGAAACTTAAGTCGTACAAATTGTAATATATTTATATATTATAATAAATTATAGTGGTTAAAAACATAGTAAGCGTTTTATAAATTGTGTTTAGTAAATATACGCATAATGTTATTGTTATGAATTATAATAGTAAACAGGCATTGACGCAACAATAAACATTCCTTGAGGAAATGCTGAGTTTGTCAATACCCGGTTCCCATGAACTGGCGATAACGACCTAATGCAAGGATGTTTACTTGCATCAGGCTCGTGCCCTAGAAATAGTTAGTATATAAGACATTTTTGTATTAGATTAAGATATAGATAGATATAGACTGTTAGAGACTGATATAGACTACGCTAGACTAAGAACGACGATGTAACCATCCACATAGTTGTGTATATTATACTATGTATAATAAAGTACCACTTATTTGTAATATCCGAGTATAATTGATGTCAACCCGAGGCTGAGCTGTACCACTGGAAGAGTCTGCATTCAACAACCGATCCCGGCATATCACACCAGAATTGGGTTAAAAAATTCCATTCTGAAGATTCTTTTCTTAAGGGGTTAGCTCACTCTAGAATTTTGAAAAACATGTTTTTTTTTTGGCTTAATGTATAGTTGAGAGTCTTAAGAATATGGGAAAATTTATTTTAAAGCCGCACGGAAGTATTTGACAGGTGAAAATTTTCAAAACAATTGGTGAAGCAACTGAAACTGTGTGCAAAATAAGTATGAAAAGCGCAGAAAAAGGAAAGCAAAATCAATCTTCTAAAAATTATCACGGATTTATTGTCTCGGATGATGGATCGTGGAGAAAACGCGGTTTTTCGTCATTCTTCGGCTTGGTAACGCTTATCGATTGGTTTCAATTCCGTTCCTTGGTTGATGGCTCCAAAATCAACTTTCAGTGGTGGTGGATATTGCAGCTAATATTGCCATGTCTGTATTCAACGACGGCTTATTTAGCATAATAAAAGTTATGCAGGTCCTGGGAATAACAATCAACCAAAACTGCTACGATTTTTGCGACGTGCGCCGCATCCAGTTATCCGAGCGCGCGCTGTCTGATGCTGCAAAAGAGGCCCGAATGGCGCAGAAATCAACGAGAATGGATCAGGACGATGAGAAAATGAATCTGGAAGGTCAATTTTATGGCACAGGCATTGCAGACTAGAGATAAATGCATTATTTCTATGAAAAGCTATGAGTCAAAACTTTAATCGTGTTTTTCTCGAAACTATGTTTTTAAAATCGGGCGAAAAGAAATCTCAAATATGAATTAATCAATTAGTCTAAATCTGTTTATACCTTAATTTACATAAAAAAATACTACAAAAATACGAGCTTCATTCCTTTTTTACTTTCCCTATACACGTAGTATATAGGGGGAGTATTGTTTTTCTGATTTTTTTTTCAAAATTTTTTTTTGCGGAAATATTCGTTTTGGGGCCCCCTGAACCCGAAACACTAATTTCTGGAAAAAAAATTTTTGTGTCTGTGTGTGTGTGTCTGTCTGCCTGTGTGTCTGTCGGTGGGCGCTGTATCTCAAAAACGAATAATCTGTTTGAGATGAAACTTCAAACTTAAGGTTTTATCGTTAAAAACTGGAACTGAAAAGCTTTTGGTAAACATTCATCGACCGGAAGTGGATGTTTACTCGAGACGTCCTTTTGTTTTTTCGTTTTATTTTTCTAAATATGAAAAAATTTAAAAAATGGTTCAAACAAAAGTTAAAGGTAATAAAAAACTGAACAAGTTTTATTCGAACATATTTTTCATAAAATTCTTAACTTTTGAGAAATAAAATTAAAATTGAAAATTTTGACATTTATTGCCAATTGCTAATAAACTTCTAGAGTTATATGAAACTTTCATTACAAATAATTATAGAGAATTCAATGGTGAACAAATCATTAACAATAGCGTTTTTGTGTAAACCTTATAGTTTTCGAATAAAATATAGGGAAAGTATTATGATGGCCACATCACCATTTTTATGAACGTTTTTATACGAGGATTTAAGCCCGAAAAATGAACTTTTGTTTCAAACGTGCGCTATTTTGTTTAGAATCAAAATTTTCAAAATCTGGCCCGTATTTTTTTAGAGTATACATCAGAGATTCAGGAAACATTTACTTTTTTCTACCAAGTCCATTGCTGTTTCCAGGATCTTTTCACCCGTTTTGCCGTACGCTCCGAGAGGGACCTCCATTTTCTTTATTTTGTTACGTCATTTTTGAAAGTTTTTTTTAACAAAAAATTGGAGATAAAGTTCGATGTGCATACAATAAAGATATATAAAATAGTTTTTAATAGGACTTTTGGATTTTGTTTAAAAAAATCTAGAAAATGACCTTTTTTACCTAGTCTAGAGTGGCCTAACCCCTCAAAGCCGAACAACGTTCTGGTCAGCTCACGGAACTTAATGATGATCAAATCAAAACAATTGTCGAAGAGAATCGTTAAATAACTGTTCCTGATGTAACAGGGTTACTGCATTAATTAAAAGAGGTTCACTTAATACAGCGAATCACCATTTGCTATATGCACTTTAAATGTAATGAAACCGATCCCTTTTTTAGTTTATTTGTTTATTTTTTTAAATTCTGTTCTGACAAAAAAAGCATACAAAAATATATAAACAATATTAATTACATAACTTAGACTGCAGGAGAATTGGGCATTGAGTTCATCCTAGATGTTCTTCCGCTCGTACCTCGAAGTTGACCATTCTTCTGCTGACGGAAAATGGCTCTAAGCACAAAGCTGAATTGCATCAGAAAAAAATATGTTGTCAATATGATGTATTTTAAAATGTATTTTATATTTTGATCTGCTTCCAGCGAACTAAACGATTAATATAGATGTGTAATATCTACAACATACAAAAACTAATCTTGCCAAATCGCAAAGGAGTAGTGTTTCACCATGACAAGGTGAGACACATCTTTGGTCACTCGTGGGAAATTACTGGAGCTTGGTTGATGACTAATATAGATTAATTCCCTTTAAAATGGACTAAAATACAGCATCTTTGCTGAATTAATAAATTAACAATAAATCCAGAAGCAACTCCGCTTGTGATTCCTGCGGCCAAAATTGTATATATTTAGAATTACATCCCCCAAAGAGCCTTGAGTTGGTAACATCGGATTACAGTTATTCCAAGACTGCAGAATTTTTTTTAATGTAAAACTTTTACAAATGACGAATTGTTTCAGTTTTTTTGCTGAAAAGGGCCAGAAATTCTACAAATGCGAAATCATGAAATTGTAAGTTGAATGGCGAATGGAAAATATTTGGTTGATTAAACATTATTTTTGTACTAAAAAAAGAGTTGTATTTCATACGCCAAAATCAAAATTACCTAGTTACCAAGCCAATAGTATGTCATCGATATATCTGTATCAAAATGCTATATGTTTAATTCCTATCGGTGAGTCTAAGATTGTTTTTGTAAGGTTTTCCATAAAAATGTCTGCCAGCAGGGGGCTTAGTGGTAATCTCCACACGTTCTGTTAGTTAATACATTTTATTGCTATATGAGAAGTAATTGTACTATGTACTTAGCTCTAAAGTCTTTATAAATTCATCTATAACAGTCGGGCATAAATTAACTACAGCTTGTTTTATTTTACTAACGTTTGAAAACATATTATCCATGTCAAATGAAATCAAAGTAGAATGTTTTTGAATGAGACATGTTGAGGTTTTCATACCATTAGTATCTGCAAACCCATTTAATATTTGAATATTCTATTAAATTTAATAGCTATTTTATGTGATGATGAATTGTTACTCGCAGATACCGTTCTAACGGGGAGTTATTTGTATTTTCATAAGACTACAAGGTTTATATAAGTAAGTATAAGTTTACTAGTAAATTTTGAGGTGCGGTCTTCTTTAATCTCAATAATATTATTTTCGTTTAGGAATTTATTGACTTTGTTAGTATATTCTGTTCTAGGCACAATTACTATGGTGTTGCTCTTATCTACCCTAGTTACTACTAACGGATTAGTTTTAATTTTAGGTTAATTAAATTTTATATGTGGGGATGTAGTTGGCACCGTATTTTTTTATTGATCTAATATAGATGCCAATATTTAATCCGATTTTGTAATACCTTTATTTAAGTATATACCTGCGCCACCATAATATATACGGACTTACCTGTAATTGTTACTATTGTATTCGTATGATAATATCCGAATAAGACGAAACTAGAAACAATACAAAGTGAAAATTTTGTGATATTAGCATAGTGTTTCTCAACCCATAAAATATTTTTTGTCAATATTGTAATAGGCCGAAAGATTGAAATATTCAAATTAAAGTGTTCGTTTCATAGTTATTATTGATAATAATTTAAAAGTACGAAAACATTACTTATATCTGTAACAATGAGCCTTATTAAGACTACAAAACAAATCGCTTAACAAATACTTATACCTTGTCAAGGTATTAGGCAGAGAAGTGGTTGTAGTGACTTATTTTATTTAGTATTAATAAGACTCATTGTAATGTAATGTTTTCGTATTTTTAAAATATTTGATAATTTTCTACAACGATATAAACGACCTATAATACATTTTATTATTATTCTCATTCACAGCAAAATTATATTAATGTTATTGAGATACTGAACGATAGTTTTGACGATATCGTCATTTTCAGAGAAATATGATGATTAAATACACTTAAATATATTACTGCTATTAACCCTTTGCACTCGTAGGTCCCCGTACGAGGGATATCATTCGTTTTACCGTTGCGCTCGTATGTCCCTTTACAGGGGACATCGAATCTGTACGCTCTTATGTCGCCGTATCGGCACTAAATACTTTATATTTTATCTTTCGTAGGTATGTATCTGTCATCAAGTGGGTAAATTAGCGGCGGGGGGTTTTATTCTGGTTTATATAAGCAAAATATTATGGTCGCCGAGGTTATATAAAATAAATAAATTCAATAAAATGAATGCGTTATCGATCATCCGGATATGTGTTTACTATATTCACTTTTTCAAATATTTATAGACGTTCACTTTTGAGTTACAAATTTAGTTTAGTGTCATAACGAACACCACCCGAGACAGTTTTGTGTTATAGTAATTTTTAATTTTGTATGTTCGCAATACTTAAGCGACATGTACAAGGCAACATTGAAAATGAATGTGAGAGCAGTGACGACAAATTTTATATGTACTATCATGTTCGAGAATTAGAGTGCAATGACAGTAGTAACGAAGACAATTATGGGCTATGGATGATGAAGCTGAAGGACCACAGATTCCTGACAACTCTGGATCTCGATCTAGATTTGTACGATGGGAGGGCAGAGAGGTCCGCAGCAGTGGGTCCTTTGTTTGTCCTCCCATCTGAGTCCACATTCCTTCCTATGGTCGAGCTAATCCAACGCATTGGCAAACACCAGGATCACAGTATGAAGGAGTCTTAGGATATCTGATGACTGTAGACTTCCCTTTCCCATTGTGGAGTCCAGATGCACATGCTCGGCGGTTTTCTCTTCCTTTTTGTACCCTCTTCAAGTTGAACTAGAGTATAGTCTCAATCTATTCAGGTGCGATCTTAGATTGCAGTGTCCTGTTGGGAGCCCTACAACCTTCCGTAGGTTTCAGGCTCTAAGATTTTGTGGTGTTTATTTCCTCCGTTGCTTAAAAGCTATCTTTTTGTTGCTGATATATATGTCCAAGGATGGCAGCTGCGTTAGACGTGATCTAGAAGCCTTACGGCTGTTTTCATAATCATTCTTGGGGATTATATTACTGATGCATATGCCAATATTGGCCACACGACGGCCGTCCGATAGACCCCATACTTTCCCCACAGCTCGTTTGCATTTTCAGAGTGCTATGCATACTTTCTGGGATCTCTCCATCTGATGGGCATTCCAGTCTAGTTTGTTACCTAAAAGACTGCCCAAATATTTGACTCTTTTTTGCTTCGTAGCTTTTAATACTTGATTTCCTCCTTCTTGTGAACAGTACCAGTTCCGTTTCTGCTGGATTTACAAATAGTCCTTGGTCTATGCACCATTTGTTTACTATGTCAAAAGTTTCCAACATACGCTTCGCTAACATACTTTCCGAGACGACGGAAAGTAGAATCGTAATATCGTCAGCGTAACCTAATATGTAGAAGCCCTGTCTATTCAGTGATTTCAGTTAACGATTAGGTTCCAAGGTAAACAGGAGAGCACTTCCCCCTGTGGTCAACTTTTTGCGAACCTACATACAAGCCCCCTATTGGTTTTTTAAAACTTTTTTTGTGGATGAATGAATAATTATGGTCGCAATAAAATTACACAAAAAAGCTTATCAATGCGATCCACGTGGAATACATTGGTGGATCTTAAAGTGGTATAATTTAAGGCCTTCTTAGGAGATATTCTAAATATGGATACAATAACGGTTAGCCATCTGCAGGAATATTTGTCCCAAAACTTCAATGCAATGCCAAAATTGCTTTCTTTGGTGCCATATTTAGAAGGGACAGATTAATGCAAATCTTTTGGATGCTTCATTTGCATGAGGTAGATCCAAAGGATCAAAGTCTTTGCCGTCAATATTTAGATTTTTTGGAGAAAAGGTTCAAGGAACATTTTGTTCCGTCAAGGGAAATTTCAGTGGATGAGTCTGTAGTTGGATTCAAAGAGAGAATAAGTTGTTTGACTTATAATCCAAATAATCCAACAAAGTATGGAATCGGGATATATGTGTTGGCAGATGCTGATACTGGATACATATATATATTCCATTTTGCCTTAATACGTAAGCTTGACATCGGAGTTTCACGAGTTGTGCTGCATTTGTGGAAAAATTTACTGAAAAGCAATCCTGGCAGTAAAGGATACCATATATTTACTGACAGTTATTATACAAGCCTACTACTTGCATGAGAAGTTCCGAAGATAAACGTGTACTTAACCGGAACTATCCAAATTAACCTGAAATTCGCACCCAACTCTATAAAAACCTTTGCATGCAGATCGGGAAACTTACTATTATTGGTCTGGAAAGATAAAGGGGTCGGCACTACTGTTAGTAGTTGGGATGTTTCGGGTACGCAGCCAATATACAGAAAAGTACGGAAAGGAAATTTCAGTCAGTTTTGTTAGAGTTACTTACTTCTTACTAGTAATAGAAAACGGATATTCTTTGGCCAACCTGTGATTATTTAACCAAAACATTTCTGTTCAGAGTATTTCTAAGTTCATTTGATATGGTGGAGGTGCCGGTATTACGTTTCGCCCCTAAATATTTTTTATATAATTATATTCTGTAAATTTTGAATGTGGTGTAGTGTACTATAGTTAAGTATTCTTAGTAGTTTCAATAAGTTTCAAAAATAAAATATTATGTGACCACATGCCCATCCTAGGTCAAGGGGTGTATTCGGGGGTTATTTTCTTATTTAAGGATGGTGAATCTTCTAGTTAAGTTTGAACATATTTCCATCGAAAAATTTAACCTTGATCGAAAATGAAAAAAAAATTCTGAGTTATTTGCTAACTGTCTAAAGAATAATTACAAGTGCAAAGGGTTAAGTTGTTCTTCTACCATCTAATATCACCACTAAACAAATATGAATCATAACGGTTTAAAAATAGTTCAACCTCATCTGACAACTTTATTTGTTAAGTATTGTGTGTTTAGGTGAATAAATAATAACAATGATATGTTTTTAATTTCTTTTTCAATTTTAAGTATATTTACATATTTTATATTATTTTGTAAGAGAAGGAGTACAAAGATATTAATAAATAAATATTTTAAATGGTTTTTCAAGTGTTTAGTTGTCGATTTTGGATGGATTTAAAAATTGAATATGTAATTTTGGAAAAATTTTATATATCTGGCGATTTGTGTCTGGATTGTACATCCTAGAAACTGATTGTACATTTATCTGCTATTGCGGGATTCTCTTGCAAATTTTAAAAATATTTTCATGTATATTTTGATTCCTTTAATTTTTTTAAACAAATTTTCTTTATTTTTAAATAAATTATTAATAATATTTAAATTCTTAATCTGCGATTCAAGATAAAAATTTAGTATGCTTTTACAAGGGACTCACTTGCGATTTAGAAACTCCAGTTCCATTTGATTTTTTATTGCGTTCATGTCGGTAGGCGAAATAGAAGGGCCTCCTGGGGTTATGTTGTCGAAACCGAAATGGATATTAGAAGATTTATCGACAAATGTATCACTTGTTTTAATAATGCAGTTTGCGTGGTGGTTACACTTAGAGTCCATTCACAGTTACACTACACGATTTGCACATGATTGCTCCCTCTTCGGTTTTTTCGCTTTCGGTGCCATTTTAATGAAATAGTTTATCGATATGATAACTAATATAACTAAAATAGTGTTATATTTCCCTACATATGCAATAGAGTAAACAACGCGATTATTTGTTTGAGAAATTATGTTAAATTAATATAAACTGTATGTTTTAGTGCGTGGGATAAACTCAGGGTACTAATATTAATTATATATAAGTTTTAATATCTAATATTAGGTATAAATAAAAATTATAAAAAAGTCATATTACTCATTACTTATAGTTTGATAATGATCATTGTTTGTTCGAAACTGCAGTCACTATTTAATAAACAGTGTAATATTAACTAAGTAAAAGTATTTTTTATTTTTTATCTAATTAAAATATATCACGAAGTAAGTGCCTACAACCTCAATCAGTTAATACTACTGTTTAAGAACTTTATCAAACGGGCATTCGGATATTAATATTTTCTTATCACCTGAAATATTTCTCTTACAAATATTAACTTTAGATTAATATGTCAAAAACTAATAAAAATACGTGACTTCTTTCATTAGATTTTGTTGACGGAATTGGTATAATTTAATATTATTCAAATTATGGTAAACCAAATATTACTCTAATAATAAAATAAATATAGTCCATCCGTTGGATCTTCCTTCCTACGTCACAAAATATCGCTTCGAGAAACGACACAAAAATATTCAGTCTGATAAAGTAAATCAAATGCGTTAGAAAAAAAAACGCACTGTAAAACTTTCGTCGTTTTTTGAAGCGATAGTTTGTGACGTAGGACAGAAGATCCAACGGACGGACTATAACTGATATGTAATACAAAGCTTTGGTCCTCAAATTTGTATAAAATTCATATTATTTCATTTGTTGAGTTTGTTAGAAAATAAATACTATTGTTAAAGAATAATCTTCATTTTAATGTAATTTTTGCCCGAAATATCTAATTCTGTCCACCCTTATTGATAGCGGAAATAAAGGACAAATTTAATAAAGAGAATGTTTGTGACCGTTACTACGTGGTAATCCATACTTACAAATTTATTTTCTCTTAATTGACTGACCACCTTATACTACTTTTATTTTGGTATATATATAACATTATTTCAATGTAAAATTAAACAAATATTAATAATTTTAAAACAAGTAGTAAATAGACATTATATTTAAAATATATAAAATATATACAGATATATCAATAGATATATTTTATATACAGACTATACTGTGTTTCATATTTAAAAAATTGATATGCACAAAACAAAAATATTGCCAACAGTAAAGTAATGTTTATACTTCATAGGGTATATATGTTTTAATACACAACATAAAATTGACTGTTTATTCAAACTGGAAATAAACAATACCCGCATTGTTGTTCTAAATCAACTACCTAACTATAATTGGAAGCATTCATTCATTTTAATATTTATGCGAAATAACGTAAACAACTGTTATATTATGTAACAGTATTTTGTTTTACGTAATCTAATTATAATTTCATTAAATTAATGATAAATGAATTTAATAATTAATTGGTTTTATTGAAATTTGATTAAATATTCTTAACTTAATAATTAAATATCTTCGTTTAAGTTCTGAACTGAATACATACATTTTAATCAATATCTCGGCTAACAGAAATTCTTAATTAGTTATACCAACAATAAAAAAAAATTCAAAGCTTTTTAATTATTACATTCACTATTCGAATAAGGGTAGAGACTAGCATCCGGCGATAGTTGTTTACATTGACTCAGTGGCAACAAGCTCACTGTCATGGATAAATACGTTTGCTGTTGTAAAATATTAATGAAGAATAGATTAATAAGTATGAATATGTATACTCCGCGTTCTTGTGATTTAACTGCCATTGATTTATTTTACTTTCCATATGTAAAGAATACAATTTTTAAAACACAAGTTTGTTCTGTACACAATTTAAAACATAATATTTCTAGACAATGCAGATTAGTCGATTTTAAGTAATGTTTTTCATAACCTGAGAAGACGTGTTTGTTTATCATTTATGTTAGCACTTCTAACAGCTCCTATAAATTTCAAATGTAATGTATCTTATGTTTTGAATTTATAAATTTTAAATAAAATTTTTACTTTGTGTTATTCTTTGTTAAAATCAATTTCTCTCAAATTTAAACACATATCCTCAGATCCTAAAATAGTTACATAGTAAGGTATGACAATATAACTAATAATAAAATTTAACAATAAAATTAAAACTAAAAAACTAAAAGTTACCTCCATAAATTATGACAGTTTGTTAGAAAGACTAAATGAAAAACTTACAAGTAAAACAATTAAAAGTGTGTCCTTTACTTTGGACGATCATGTGGCTACAGCAAGATTTTTAAGATTAACTTAATTATTAACTTATTAAATATCATAATTACTTTAATTGGCTGAAGAACGTCTTGAAGAACTCAATAAATAGAATTTTGAGAAAAAAGAAACCGAAAAATTATAAGTAGTTGAAAACTAAAAGTGGTTTAAAGTTGTAAAATTAATAAGATGCAGTAAAATGTGAGAACAATTAATGAAGGTAGACAAACACAAAATGGGCGGTCGGTCTTCTACGAATTGACTGCGAAGGAAGCGTTGTATTGTTCGACACATCGAAATTTCATGGTAACGAACGCATTAAGGTACGATTCACACAGGAGCAACATAACACTCAAATTCAAGAGGGAAACCGAAATATAAAATCCCTGAGCAAGAACCCCGAGGGAGATAAGCCCAACGTTGTGAATGAAAAACTATCTCAATTTCAGGCAAACCCAGCGAACGTCGGAAAATGCAACCTTCAATTAATAGAAATAATGATAGCATGAAAAAAAATGAATAAGAGCAAAAAGAATGAGAAAAGCGACATAAAGATAGCAATGTAAAAGAAAAATATCAAAATATTTTTTTTATTAAAACTATGTTAACATGGGCGTTATTGGAATGAAAACAAATTACGATAGATGTTGCTAAGGCCATCAATATTCTGTTTGAAATTCCTCCTATATTTTTGTGCTTGTGTTTGACATATCTAAAGAAAACTTCTCTTAAAAGTTATATACCGGGTGTCTCAGACCACAAGTACCAGCCTTTTATTTCGACAACGCTTGGTCGAATGTGACTGGGACAAAAATTTTTATTACCAAAGTGCACCCAAGGAATCCATCGAAGAATTTATTTTTTACCGGAATAATCCGGAAGTACCCGGAACAGGAAGTAACTTTAAAATTTCAAATGGCAACATAGGTCGAGTATGGTATTAATTGATAGGTCTTTTTAAAATAAACAACTTTTATTAAAATGTTTTTTTTATATTTTGCATATTTACAAAAATTAACGAAAAAAACTAAATTGAAAATTAGTTATCCATTCAACACTAAATTTCCTCAAGTAGGCTTTGCTTTTTTGTTATGTCAAAATAATTGACGTTCGTGAATATTTGAAGTAACATAAATTATTATTTTAAAAGTATTAAATGTGTCAACATGGTTTTTACAAACCTCTAAAGTTTTGATGTGTTGATGATATTAGATGAATGCGGCCAGAACTATCATGCTGATGAGCGAATTTATGCTGAACGATACCCTCAACGAGGCAATCAGTCAAAAAATGTTTTTCGGCGCCTTGCAGAACGAGTTAAGACAACTGGTAAGCTACAGCCCAGCCACAACAAAGGTCAAGTATCAAAAAACGTGTACAAGATGAAAGAACATCAGATATTCTTGTAGCAATTGCTCTGGACCCGAACATTTCCACTAGAAGAATTGAAACCGATGCTGGAATAAGTCGCTCCACTGCTTGGAGAGTTTTAAAAACAAACAAATTCCATCCATATCATATCTCTCTACAACAGAAACTTAAAGAGCGGGATTTTCAAAATTTTTGTGAATGGTTGTCTCATAAAAAATATAATTTCTATCACAAAATTTTATGTACAGATGAGGCGACATTCGAAAGCAACGGAGTTGTTAATTTACATAATGCTCACTACTGGAGTAATAAAAACCCTCATTGGTTAAGAGAAGTTGATAATCAACACGTGTGGACCCTTAATGTTTGGTGTGGTATTTTAGGAAACCAAATAATTGGTCAGCATGTTTTCGATGGTTCATTAAA
Organism: Ontholestes murinus; assembly: GCA_963969525.1. Classification (NCBI taxonomy): domain Eukaryota; kingdom Metazoa; phylum Arthropoda; class Insecta; order Coleoptera; family Staphylinidae; genus Ontholestes; species Ontholestes murinus. Next base: position 13,232 of record CAXAKX010000813.1, read on the forward strand.
GGGAGCTAAATACGCTGATTTTTTAGAAAATAATCTTTTTGACCTTCTAGATGACGTTCCATATGCAACACGTTTAACAATGTATTTGCAACAAGATCATTACGCAAGAGTTTCTCGTTAAACCGTTGATCGCCTTAACCCTGGTCGATGGATTGGAAGGCTAGGACCATTGCCATGGCCACCTCGTTCTCCTGACATAACGCCTCTTGACTTCTTCTTGTGGGGACGTATCAAAGACCTAGTCTATAAAGAGCTTCTAACCACGAGGGATAATATGAAGAAGAGGATACGGAATGTCTGCCGTTCACTAAATGAATGAAGTGATGACGTTCAAAATCGGCTACAAAGATGCATTGATCAAGCAGGAAGGCAATTTGAACATACCATAAATAATTGAATAGTTGTTTTAATTATAATTTTCTTTACAGTCACACTCTTATTTGAATTATTAAATAAAGTACTTTCAAACAATTGGTATTTTTTGATTGTCGAAATAAAAGGCTGGTACGGCTGGTCTGAGTAACCCGTACTATAGAAGCCATCCATCTCAAAATAATAATAAAATAATAATTTAGTTTTGAATAAGAGGAACTCTTCTCACCTAAGTGTAGAAAATAACATATTACCCAAGGAAAGTATTGAGGAACAATACGAAGAGTCATGTAAGAATATTTGCAATATTAACACATATACAAATTGTTATTCTAACAAAAAAGCAAAGCCTAGTTGAGGAAATTTAGTGTTGAATGGATAACTAATTTTCAATTTAGTTTTTTTCGTTTATTTTTGTAAATATGCAAAATATTAAAAAAATATTGTAATAAAAGTTGCTTCTTTTAAAAAGACCTATCAATTAATACCATACTTGACCTATGTTGCCATTTGAAATTTTAAAGTTACTTCCGGTTCCGGGTACTTCCGGATTATTCCGGTAAAAAATTAATTAATCGGTGGATTCCTTGGGTTCACTTTGGTAATAAATTTTTTTGTCCCAGTCACAATCGACCAAGCGTTGTCGAAATAAAAAGCTGGTACGGGTGGTCTGAGACACCCGGTATACTACGTCACAATGTTTTCAATTAATTGAATATACAACGTCATATTTAGTATAGATGGGGGTAGGGTCTTTTAGGCGAGAGGAACGGGGGAGTTAAGGGAACGAGATCCAGAGCGAAAAATACTAGTTATGTGTTGAGAGAGGCCATCAACGAAGGGTAAAGTCAGGTAGATGGTATATTCCGGCACAACGCATGACCAGATCCTTGCGAGAAGTCTATCTAATCCGGGGAATGATGTATCAGTCTCTTTAACAACTCAGGTGGGTATAGGTTATTCCGCAAGGTGTTGAATAATCCCGTCAAGTTCGCAGCATTTAGTGAAGAATTTATAATAAGCAAAATTCGACTTTTAAGAGTTAACAGAAAGTTGAGCTTGTGTTTCATAGGGTGATAAAAATCAAAAGGAATGCACCTTCCAAGCTTGTCGATTTGATATACCAATCTAAAATAATTATATTATTAGCTAATATGCAAACAGGGGTATCAAGGAATGGTACAGTTCCTTCTTTCTCTCTTTCTACTGTGAATAGTAATTTAGGATGGTATTACAAAAATGTAATATTCAAATCATAACAATTTTACCTATAGAAATCTCCCAGTATAAATAATTTTATTTTGATAAAATTTTATATAAGCCTATCTTGGCGAAAAGAAAAAACGATTAAAAAATCAGCTGTATCACATACATCTTCTTATTCAACTTGTTTATTTATTGGTATGCAAGGTGAAATTTAACATTTTTGCCGAAATAACGATTTTAATTTTACTGAGTGAGGTTCTAAGCTTTTGTTGTTATCTTATATTGTTTTCTTTAATTTTTATCAATTTTCTGACTTTGTTAGAGGGCGGATAGTTGGACTTAGAGAGAGGCTGGACTTTCTCTCCGAGAAAATAAGGGACAGGGTACACAGAAGTTTAGATACTATAGTAAGATATTGACGAGCATGAGATCAAGAAGGTCGAAAACGAAAAGCTAGAGGTACAGGACCACGTCGAAGAACCACAGAGCGTGCAAAACCGATTGGAATGCGAAGAGCGCCGGATTCGCACTTTTGGCCTTTTTTTCGAGTGGTGTAGAGAACGATTGGTGTGGGACCAGGAATGGAATGATATAGTGTTTAGTTACTATTACTAATCTAGATTATGTTTAGTGATGCATGATGGCTGGGCTAGAGTCAGAAGACCATGTGGGGAAAGAAGAAATCCACTTTTTTTGTCGAAAGGCACATTCATCACACTTTTAGAGTTATGGTATGGGGTGCCATTGTTTATGGCTCTAGATCACCTCTAATCTTTGCTAAAGGCAACATGACCGTACAGCATTTCAGGAAATTCAGGTACTTCATCTCCTGCCAAGTACAACTTTTCAGCAGGATAATTCTCGCCCACACATTCCAAGAGCCACAATCAATTTCTTTGAGCACGCCGAAATGATGAATTTGTTGCCTTGGCTACCGTGGTCACCGGATTTATCTTTAATTAAGCATGTGTGGGATATCATGTGCCGAATACTCCTTAATTTGCCGCATCCCCCTCAAGCTCAAAAAGCACTTCGAATTTAGTAATTGCGTAGAATGAGATTCCACTGGAGGACATCAATCACCTAATTAGAAACGAACCAAGACCCCTTAGAGACTGTATAACCCATTGTTGTGACACTTTATTAATTTTTTTTCATAATGTTCGTTGAATCAAAGAGAAATTTTGTTTATTTGTTTACTATGTCCCTTACAGTTTGTACAAAATATTATGAAAATAAAATGATTTATACGGATTTCTATGTCCGTTAGTATATTACAATAAATATGGTGAATTCGCCGGGTATAATAAACATAATAGGTTTATGCTAACTCCTTCTATTTTTATTATGTACATTATGTGAGAATAATATTTTAAAGATTCGTAATTGCCTTCGAAATAAAAAAGCTAAATGTACATTAACACATCAACATATCATATATCATATTCATATATGAGGTAAAATTAAAAAGATTCTTATTTTTTTAGCATGTTTTTATGTCGGCAAAAGATATATGGCAAAATGTACTATACCGTTAAAACCATATTCATTTAAGGTACATATTATAGAAAAACTAGGGTAAACGTATTTGGCTAGTGTATTGAATTTAGCTGCGCTAAATATTCAGAACGATTTAAGGGTTGATATTTATGTATTGAGAATAAAAAGAATAAACAAATAAATATTGTCAAAATATTGTCATTGCTTTTCTAAATAATCGCCTTTAAGATCTATACACTTTTGCATGCGATGAAATCACCCTTCAAATAACTTTGTCCAGGCAAAAGATGGTAGCTCTAAAACATGTGTGCATCTTCGGGCGATGAAAATCATTGTCTAAGCTCCAAACGACTGTCCCCTGCTGGACTTTGATGCCAAGCTTTTTGAAAGAATTCTCAGGGGGCTGGTCAAATCATTGGAAGAGGCAGACGGAC
>CAXAKX010000815.1:0-19150 GCA_963969525.1 Ontholestes murinus
GGTCCTTCCAAGTGGAAGGCCCGCACGAGAATGAATCGATTTAATAAAATCGAAACATTTCCGTTCGAATTAGAATCCCGTGACGCGTCTAAAAAACGATATCAGCACAAATAAAAAGGCCTGCTCTCGGCATTTAAATGTATAAATTAAATAAAATTAATTTACCGATGCAGATGGTTAGAAATGAAAATTTTTAAGTGAAAAATAATTATTTTCCTGAGCATTACTGCACCGTTATCTCACAAAACATATGCAAGAAACGGAAATGTTTCGATTTTAATAATTTCGTGATGTGCCTAAAGAAACGATAACAACACAAAAAAAAAAAAACGTCGTATTGTACTTAATGTGATTTAAGTCATGTGACGGCAGCTAATAGTTATATCATTCAATGCCTGGCGGTGCATTAGTACGAGGAGTAGTTGTTTTAACTATTAGCTGTTATGTCTTGCATATGTTTTGTGAGATAACGGTGCAGTAATGCTCAGAAAAATAATTATTTTTCACTTAAAAATTTTCATATATATATATATATATATATATATATAATTATTGAGATGCTAATTTTTCTTGATATGTGTGGAATTGACTTTCTATTTATTATGATGTTGATCTATGTTGGTTTATTTCAGATTAACATTAAACATTTTGAAGATTATATTTGTTTTGTTAAATCAGAGTTCATTGTTTTATAAAATTTAACTTCTATTGTGAATATAATTGGAGGTTTCTTTATATGTAAAAATAAATTTAATTTAATTATAAATTAAAATTTTAATTGCTAAATAAAGAGAGGAACATAAAATATAAAAATATCAATGAAATAAAAATTCTACTAGAGAATGGAGAATTAACAAAATTATATTTTAAGTCATTAATAAAATACCAATGCTTAAAGCTGAAACTTAATCCTGTTTATGTAAGAATGAAACAAAAAACAGAAATATTATTGATAATTAATTTGATTTAACAATCTAAAAATTATTGATTGGATAAATAAAACAATTATTTAGAAAAGTTCATTAAAATTTATATTAACTTTGAGATATGGAACCAATAGTAGATAACCTGATCAAAACATAAAAACAATATTTCTAAAAAGTATTATTTTTAATCTAAAAAATATAAAATTAAAGAAATCTTAATCTATAAAAGAAATAACCATAGCAAATGGTATATTTTTTACAAAAGTGTCCTTAAGGCTACAATCCAAAAAAAATTTCGCCCGAATTGCAATTTTTATACAGGGTGATTCATATATACGTGAAATTTAAATGGAACCCCTGTATATTATTGTATATTTGGATTCCTGGATTAATTCTAATATGACTTTATGTATTATACATGGTATTTAAAATTATTCGTCATTTTAACAAAAAGTAGACATCCCGTAAAAGTTGAATGTCGCAGCTGTCATAAAACTTAAAAGGCCGTGACTTATAAAATGTACTAGCAAAAGCCGGACGGTCAAAGCCAAACTTTTTATGTGTTAAAAGAAATCGCTATGCCAATTAAATAAATCAATCATGGGTAGCTTGAGTTTTTTAAATAGAACTATCAACTTTTTTGGTGCATTAAATGCATCTAACGATATCCATCTCTTTCTTTTACAGATTTTTTTATTTAAAAATTTCTAATAATAAAGTATTTTTCAATTTTCAATACCTCTCAGTATTTAGTATTAATATTAACAAGTTGAAAATAAAAAAAAATAAATAAAAACACTAATACAGCAACAAAATGTATAGTAAAATGAAAATATTAACTATTTAAGTAAATGTTCAAAATGTCTACCGCCTTTTCTATACAAATTTGAATTCTTCTACGAATATTAATTTTAACTCTGTTTAACATTTGTAAATTAATTGTAGTGAACGCGTTTCTTATTCCGTTCTTCATATTATACGCCGTTGTTGGTGGTTCCGCATAAACTTTCTCCTTAACATACCCCCACAAAAATAAATCCATTGGAGTTATCTCTAGAGATCGCGCTGATCCATCCCTTCCTATTCACCTCTCACCGAATGTATTATTGAGTTATGCACTTACAATACAGACACGGTGCCGAGGTGCTCCATCTTGTTGAAAATACATGCTTCTAATTTGAGCAAGTGACACATCTTCAAGGAGTCCAAATAAATAATTATTTAGGAAATTTAAATACATGTTTCAATTTAAAACACCACCAAAAAATGGACCAGTGACTGAAGTGCCTAAAATGCGTGCCCATACATTAACCCACCATTTTTCTTGACTATTAACTCGGAAGTAGTGAGGATTTTCATCTGAGTAATAGTAAAAATTATGTTGGTTAACAAATCCATTGCTATGAAAGGTACAATCGTCCGTAAATAAGATTTTATTCAAAAATGTTTATTTTCATTTACATTTTGTTCTACCCAATTGCAAAAAATATTTCGGTATCGTAAATCTGCTTAATTGAGTTCCTGGTGTAGTTCAATATTGAAATTGTGTTTCTTAATAATTCTTTTTGAATAAAAGTACTGCTGATTTCAAAATCTATTTCATGTGTGTGTTTGTTTATATTTATCTTTTTTAATTCCTCTTTGTATATTTCCAGGTTTTCCTTCGGAATTTGCTATTAGTGTTATGTCGTCGGAAAATATTAACATTTGCATATTTAATAGTTTCATATTTTTATACCCTATCTTTGTGTTCTCGGCTCTTTGTTTGCTATTACTTATTGCTTCGTCTTGAACTCCTCCGATTCTTTATTTCCTATTCTAACTTTATTTTTGTTTTTTTCAGTATAACTCCTTTACTATATTTATTATGCTTCTTTTAAGCCCACGTTCTTCAAGTAAATGCCATATGCCCTCTCTTCCTACCCTGTAATATGTTTTTTTAGGTCGATGAAGCATATGTGTAATTTTTTTTCTATTTTAATCATCTTTTCTGTTAGTTGTCTGATTAGATATATTAAGTCTTGTTTGCTTCTATTTTTATAAATATGTGTTGTTCTTCTCGCAGCTGTTGATCTACTTTTCCTTTTATTCTTGTCTCTATTATCCTAGTAAAAATTTTCCCTGGTATGCTTGTGAGTGTAATATCCCTGTAGTTGTGACATATTTTTGTGTCTCCCTTTTTGTGTATGGGTATTATAATTCCTTGTTCCATTCCTCGGGATTCTTGATAGTGTCATTTACTATTTCCAAAAAATTTTCTTTCCTTTTTACCCATATATTTCATCATTTTGGCTATGATGTCATCAGATTTTCCTGGTTTTATTTTCTTGATTACTGCCTCCAGTTCTTCAATTGTTATTTCGTTGTTTCCTCCTCTTGTTTCACCTTCTTCATTTCCATTATGGTCAGTTTCGGTTATTTCGTTAAAGTATTTTTTTCCATCTTTTTAATATCTTCGTTTCTTCTGTTATTATATTTCCGTTTTTGTCTTTTATACTTGGTTGCATTAGTTTTCTTTTATTCCTCATTTGTTTAATTCTGTTGTAAAATATCTTTTGGTTTTTTGTGAATTACTCCAAGGATCGCTTTTTTGCTATTTTGATTTTGTGTTCCACTATTTTATATCTTTTGTAATCTTACTCTTTTCTTGTTTTTATGAAAGTTTTCCAATTTTCTTTTGTGTTTTTACAAATTGTTTTACCTCTTCTGACCACTACCTGTTTTTGTTCCTATGTTTGTTTGATATAGTTATTGTTCATTGTTTTTGGGCAGCTTCATATATGATTTCTTTGAACTTTTTCTATTTGTTTTCTGCTCCTTCTATTTTGTTTGTCTTTTTCTCTATTTTTGATATGTATTCATTCCTAGTTTCTTTCTTTTCAATTTTTGGCTTTTTGTTTATTATTGTTTTCGACTACGTACTCTTTAAGTTTTCTGCACCAATGTTTCTATTTTTACCAAGTAGTGGTCGCTCTCTATTTCAGCTTGTCTTGTTACTTTAACATCGTCCACCTTTTTCCATTATTCTGCGTCTATTAAGGAGTAGTCTATTAATTCTTTTTTCTTGGACTGACTTCTCTAGTGTATTTGTGTAAGTCTTTGTGTTTGAATTTTGTGTTTGCCACAATGAGGTTGTTTGCTATACATATTCTATAATTCTCTTTCCATTTTCGTTTCTGTTCTGTTTTTTTTTTGCTTTAATAAACATGTATTAAAATTCTTACGTTATAGAAAATTAACTAATAATTAGAAAAAGCACGAAAACATTTCGTAAATATATCATACCGTAGTTACTCACAAACTATTTAACGTATTTTATTTGACAGAAATAAATATGTTCAAACTAGTGTTGCTTTGATAGCCTTGCTATTTGCAACACACACATTACTGTTGTATCATTCAATATCTGTCGAGATATTAGACGGAGACGTTGTTGTTTCAATAAGTGATTTCTTTTATAGTCTTAATAAAACTCGTTGTAATTTATGTAATGTTTTCGTATTTTTGGCTTTGTTATCCTGTTCTACACTTCCATTAAGATATCCCATGGCTATTGTGATTCCTTTGCTATGGTCTATTTATTTTTACAGTCTCTTGTAAAATTTCTCTCTTTCTTCATTTTTGTCGTTTTTGTTTCGGAATTATATTCCATCAAGTTTCTTCCATTTTGATTTCCATGCTCATTGTTCTGTCGTCCCCATATTTTTCGTATATTATGTTTTTTCCGTTTTTTTCATTTCTTCTATTAACTCCTTTTCTTTTCCTTTAATACTTCTTATATTCCATATTCCCATTTTTGTTGTATTTAACTTTTTTTTGTGCCATTTTCTTGTCTTGTTTTTTTATTTGCTTTTCTATTATTTCCTCTCTGTTAATTGTTATCTTTCGGTATCACATTCTTATTTTCTTTCCTTTTGCTTTTTCTTCTCTATTTTTTGTACGAATCTTTCTACACGTGCTAGGTCATTATTTGTTGTTTTGTTTCCCATGTCCCAACTTCGACTCGTATTATCTGTTTTTCTCTATGTAAAATTCTCGACTTCTTTCTGTTCTTAGCTTGTTTCTGCTGCTAAGCCTGTTATTATGATATTATTTTTTATTCACTTTCTGTTCTTACTTTTCCACTTTTTTTCCAGGTTGTCGATTATTTTTAATATCTTTTGCTTTTCTATCACCCACTTCTCTTCTTTATTACAAATTTCTTTCTTTAGTTTTCTGATCTCTTCTTTTGTTTCTTCTGAGGTTTTTTCCATTTCTGTCTATATTTAGATTTACCTTCTCCGTGAGTTTTGTCCTTGTTTGCATCTTTATTTGTTTTATTTTTGTATCCTGTTGTTGTTACAACGTTTTGTTTCGCTGTTTCCGTTCTTATATCTTTTTCTATTCTCCATTACTAATTTGGAAACCTTGGAATCCATATTCAGAACTGTTCATATCTCTTTCTCTTTTTGTACTCATTTATTTATTTATTTCACACTTCCTTTTAGTTTTTAACACTAACTACTTATTTATTTTTTTATGGCAATGACAAAAGAAAAATAAACTAAAAAAACAATTACCAGAAAATGCTTTAAATGCATACAGAAAATTTGACGCTAACATTTACTGAACATAAAAATAATTTTACAAATATTATGTACTCTGTCCGTTAGCATTGCTTCTGCAGAACTAAGTTTTTCTGTACTGAAAAGATTTAAATCGTGGCTGCGAGCCAGTATGTTTTAAGAAAGAGTGGCCGAGTTAACTCTGTTATATTAATAGATATATGAATATTAATATTGACAATATTAGTAACAAGCAAAGAAAAGTAGATTTCATTATTGAAGAAATAAATCGTTTTTTTTTCAATAAATTTAGTTACAAAAATCTGTTTTAAATATTAAATAATGTTATATATTTTATATTTACTTCCGGTGTGATATTATTTTGTTTTTATTTAAAAATAATGGAATTATATATTATTATTATATAATAGTCCTTTTTATATAAATTATATTTTTTGATGTTGATTGCTTTGTATTTATGGAATTAAAAAAATAGTTAAGTTTTTTCTTTCTTTCTTAGCGGCTGTTACTACTAATTTCTAATATCAAAGTAAAGTGACAGAACTAAATCTATTTTTTTTTCATGGCATGCTAATTACTCAAAGGCACTCAAAATCAAAAATATTGCGAATTAGTAGAAATTTTCAAATTATAAAAAACTATACTTGATAAATGTAAACAATCTTATATCGTTAGAAAGGTAATTAAATTCTACAGTTGATGCAAACAAGTTTTTAGTTCCATTTAGAAAAATTAAGTTATCCATGATTGAAATTTCGTAAATTGGCGCAGTGATTACTTTTAACACAAAAAAGGTTTGGCTTTTACCGTCCGGCCTTTGTTAATACATTTCATGATAAATACCATTGCAAAGTCACGGCTTTCTAAGTTTTATGACAGTTGCGAGATTTAACTATTAACGTTCTATTTTTTGTTAAAATGACGAATTGTGTATAAACGAATTATTTTAGATAGTATGTATGATACGTAGTCTCATCAGAATTGAACCAGGAATCAAAATATGCAATAATATACAGGGGGTTCCATTTTATAAAATGCTATTTTTATATGAATCACCCTGTATAACAAGTACAATTCAGTCGAAAATATTTTTAGGTTTTAGTCCTCCACCGTGTCCCGATAACGAATTTTAGAAATGTTCGTTAAGAAACCCACAATCTGCCATCCATACACTAATGGTACACCTTGTATTTATAAGCGAAGCAAAATAATGAAAAAATAAATAAAAATATTATACAAATTTTGCTGAAATTAGTAATAATCCATGAAAACAATATCATTAAACACTATTTTGTATGTTAAATCAAGATGGTTATAATATCAGATAAAGGAAATATATTTTGTAATTAATATCCATGCACTAGAGCATAAATTATATGGATTAATAAACTACATAAACCATAAGATCAGTGATAAGTTACTTTATCTACGATCATACAGAAAGTAGACGCTTTTTGCATCATTTTTCATTGTAAAAGTGGCTTTTTAAAGCACTAGTGCTTTTTTGTGTTTTTATTGCACGGTAATGTCAAACTATTTTTATTGCACAGAAATGTTAAATTTGACAGATGAATGAATAGCACAAATTTTCGACGAAAAACTTAATTTTTTATTAATTGATACAAATAACTAATAAACTTTAAATAAAATATATAATACAAACGAAATGGCAGATTTAGGAACTCCGAAGATTTCATTTAAAGCAAGTCGAAGCGATTACAATAAAACGAACATTTTTTCCATAAATAATAATGGCGGCCGACATTTGTGCAACTTGTTTACTGGTTGCTAAGTAACGCTTTCACTATTGCACTGGGGGTAAAATATGTTTTCATTAATTGAATTATTGAAATGACATTAAAATATTACTCATAAGAATATATTCTTTGAAATCCTTTACGATCGAAGATAAAATTTTGTAAGGCACACGTGTAAAAAGTTTCTTTATTGCACTCCTGGCTTTAAAAAAACTCGCTCGTTCCTCGCTCGTGTTTTTAAACGCCAGTTCGTGCAATAAAGCATCACTTTTTACACTTGTACCTTAAATAACTATTAATACACTAGGCTGAAATAGTAAAAATATTAAAAATATTTTAAAAATTGCAAATCAGAATGTTTCTGCTAAAATGATTTAAATTTAATACATGAAATGAAATATTTTGAATTGATTTAATTTAATGTAACAAATAATTTTACAAATAAACCAACAACAGAAATATTTTACATTTTGATTAATTGAATAAATAAATTCTGTTACAATAAATGAAATATTAAACCTATTAACTATTAAATACCTGTGTTTAACAAAACTACTTCCAATTCTAGAATCAACATTATCATTAAACAGAATATTTAGCAATTTAAAATCCTCGAAGCTCATTAATGGCTGAAACATTAATTGATAATTGAAAAAATAAACTTTAAAATTTTTTAATATTAAAAAGAAAATATATATTTTGGAGGTTATTAAATGAATAAATATTTATTTACAGGGTGAGTTTTTTTTCGAAGTTCTCTATGGGGATCTCGAAAACTATAAGAGATAGAGAAACGGTTAAATGGGGAAAGAAGTGTAGATTTAGGAGGCGAATAAAATTTCCCTTTCAAAATTTTCAAAAAAGTCAAGGGTAACTAGATATTTTGAAAAAAGTAAAAAGTGTCAATTTTTTCAAATCAATATATCTCGGTTATTATAACAGTTAGAAAAAAACTGTGAAGGACAAAGTTTTATGCAGATTAATAAAAAATAATCAGAAAATTTCTATCGCCATTATTTTCCGAGATATGACGCAAACTTACATTTTTTTAAATGGAAACCATAGTTGGCTGTGACCTCATTCAAAGGGTATTTTTTTTCTCCTTTTATTTTATTATAAATAAAAAATGGGTAGCCATGAAAAAGGTGAAAGTAAAACAATTGCAGTTATTTATAATAATAGCAATATTGTAATTATTAGTTTTACAGAGATAAACCAAAATGAAACAACAGCATAAAGTAATTCTGTAATTATCAATATATCAATGGGAGAGAAATTTTAATATAAAAAAAAAAATAATAATAATAATAATAAATCATTTATTTACATGTACAATCATATAATACAATGTGCATGCAAAACGTCAAGTATACAAAAAATAATGGAATTAAGATAATTCGAATTTAAAATTAAAGAATTCTTGCATGCTGTATGGTTCAATATTTAATAGTATATCATATAAATTACGTTTTAATTATTTATAGTTGGTGATGCTTTTTATTTCTATAGGTAGACTATTATAGATTTTTAAGGAGGTATAAAAGCAACCTCTCTCATATTTATTTAATCTGTGCTTTGGAAAATTGAATATATGTCCCCTTCTTGTATTATATTTTGTACAGCAAAATACGTTATTATAATAATGAGAATTTTTCCATAAAAATTTTATACATTCAAATATATACAGTGCATAAATTGTAAGCAATTTTGCATGTTTGAATTTCCCTCTACAGCTCTCAAGATATTGTAATTTTAACATAATTCGCACAGCCTTTTTCTGAACAATAAACACTTTATTTATATGTATTGAACCTCCCCAAAAAATAAGTCTATATTTAATATGTGATTCAATATTCGCATGATAAAATATTTTGGATATGTCATCAGTTGTATTATGAACGAGAATTCGTAACCCATAACAAGCACTACTTAATTTAGAGCACAAGCACTTATATGTTGTGAGAAAGTTAACTTGTCATCTAAAACTATTCCCAGTATTTTAATACTTTCATTAAATTTTAGGGTGTTGTTCATAAGTGTGAAACAAACAGGTGTTGGTAGACTTTGGTTTGTTTTGAATAAAACGCACGCTGTTTTATCATTGTTTAAAGTTAATTTATTTTCAGAAAACCATGATTCTATAAGTTTAATATTAGAATTTCCAGCGTCAATCAAGTCCGGGTACTTATTACCCTCTAATAATAGACTTGTATCATCGGCATAATTTTGTATTTTACATTCTCTTGATAGATTGTGCGATATATCATTTATATAGATAACGAATAAAAAAGGTCCCAAAATGCTACCTTGGGGAATTCCTTTATTAATAGTAAGAGGATCTGAGATTAAGTTAGCCCCATTCTGAGGATTTCTTATTTTGGTATAGTGAATCCGATTTGCAAGGTAAGATTTGAGCAGGTTATACGCAACTCCCCTAACTCCATAACGATAGAGCTTTGAGAGCAATAGAGTATGGTCTATTGTATCGAAGGCTTTCGATAGATCCAAAAATATTCCACATGCTAGGTTATTATTTTCGAAATTATTTAAAATCCAATTAATGTATTCAAATAAAGCAGTGTCGACGCTTCTACCTTTAAGGAAACCATGTTGAGATTTTGAAATTAAATTATATTTGTTGAAGAAGTCAACTAGTCTCAAATAAATTACCTTTTCATAAATCTTAGAAAATGAATTGAGAATGCTGATTGGTTTATAATTTCCTAGTTGATTGCTATTTCCCTTTTTGTATATTGGTACTATGAGTGACAATTTTAATTGGTCTGGATAAATGCCTATGCAAATAGATTCATTTATAATCTTACTTAATGGTATAGCTATATTTTCTATGCATTTCTTAATTATATGCATTGGCACTTCGTCGTGACCAGCACTGGAATCATTTTTAAAACTATAAACTATATTTATTATCTCTGCTTTGGTAGTAGGTTTCATGAATAACGAATTATTGTTAAATTGAACTTTTTGTTAAATCAGCTGAAGAATTATTAAATTGTCCAATATTTGATATGTTATTAAAAAAAATTGTTAAAGTAATTTACTAATTTATAAATATTTTCACAGTCTGGGATTTTTCTTAATTCAGATTTACCTAAAACGTCTCTTATAACGTTCCATGTACCCTTAGATTTATTCTTAGTTATTTGTAGTTTTTGATTTATTTGGTTTTGTTTTTCGTTTAAAAGTGATTTATTATATATTCTTTGTTCGTTTTTATAAAGTTTTATATACTCTGGAATATAGATCGATATGGTTTTGTAAATAAGTAGTTTTTGTTTTATGTTTAATAATGTCTCAGTTTGGTATATGTTGGCTTTCTTTTTGTTTTTTATTAGCGTTTTTGTTGGAAAATGATCGTTGAAATGTTTTAGAAAAAGTTGTATGAACGAATTATACATGTTGTTACCATTATGCTGATCAAATGTGTTGTAAAATGACTCATTTTCAATAACTTGACAAAACTGTGAGATATTGGATTGGGAGAAAATCCGCGTTAAGATTTTTTCATGTATTATATTCAGTTTCATGTCATAATCAAATATCTGAGCCGTATGATCTGATTTAAAAAATCGATATTAAAGTCACCAACTATAAAGAAAATTTTATTCTTATTTAGTAGTTCGATGACCAAATAATTAAATAAATTATAAAACTCATTAATATCTCCTAAAGGTCAGATCCAGAAATTTTTTATTTGTACTAGTTCCAATTGATTTGCAGTAAGCCAGTGTTCTGATATGCATTACATATTACATTTAATCTCTTCTGTTAAAGCTACTAATTGTTTTATAGATGTTGTTAAACACTGTACATTATGATTTACGGTGTCTGTTTTTGTCTTGTACTTTCGTGAAAATTTTGTTTTAATCTCGGTTTAAAGAAAAATCTGTTTATAAAACATTTTCCGGCCAGAAATTTTCATTAATTATAGTTTCTTCTACTGCGGTGGGAGCTCCTATTTTAAATGATGAATATGACGCATCTTCATATCTTGGTTTTAATTTCTCCACGATATAAAATCTACTGCCTGCTTTTTGTAGGTGATGTTTTATTTGTTCGCATGTAACGTCCTTGTGTAATCTTGAAACAAATATCCATTTTCGAGTTAGTATATCCGCTGTCGGAAGATCTCCAGATGTAGATTTTCCATTAAATATAAACGACTTTTTTTTCCTTCTCACTACATCAGTCCACTCGGTGTTGACGTTTGTTTTGTTGTTTGGTCTGGGTTATTGCTCTCCGTTGTTATGAGAGTTTTTGTGACTTTAGCGATTTCACTGGCTTTATCTGATTTTCGGCTCGACGCAGTATTGGCAGCCCCATCTTTGGGCGAATCATTATTTATTTCCACATTGGCTATTGTCGACATCTTCTTGATAACTGGTGCCTTTTTAAAATGGTTTGCATCCATACTTGTTTTTATTTCATTTAGTTCGTTGTTTAGGGCACTAATTTTTTTATCTTGATTAATGATTACCTTTTTCTGATCACTTATTTGATTTGTCAAAGATATTAGTTGAATTTTTTTCGCACTTGCTGCATGCTGATAGTCCAAACTTGTCTTCTGATTTTGCACACATTGGATGAAATTCCGTATCACATATATAACACGTAAAAGTGTCACATTCAATTGTCTTATTGCACATTGCACATTGTTTATTTTCGTGTACTACACTTGTATTTAATTCACTTTCCGACAACGAACGACCTAACCGACTCGCCATCTTGCCACATAAACAAGCGTCCACTATTAATACTGTTATGACATAAATTATATCTTTTTAAAATTGGATTTATGGCTTTTTTGACTATTCTCATGTAAATTGAATTAAATATTTCAATAACAACTACTTTATGATCCTCCACGGATTGATATGATTTTTAGTATACTTTGTTTTTTACATAACCCCACATAAAAAAATATAAAACGCGTAGATCGGGAGATCTAGGTGGCCCTGGGATTGGTTTATGTCTTCCCAATTATGAGTTAGGAAAAGAATTATTTAAATAATTTGTAAAGCCAACATATTATGAGGTGGAGCACCATTGAACCATTTCAATCTTGCTTGTAATAATAAATTTAAACAATCGAGCGTATCTTCAAATGGTTTCTGAAGAAAATGAAAGTAATCATTTTCACTTTGTGAGTTTTCAAAAATATATGGACCGAGAATTATTAATCCAAACACACCATGGATTAAACCCAAAATTAATTTGTAGTTTTCTCTGTAAAACTTCTCGTGAATTCATCTATGTTCATTGTGGCGATTAAAAATACCACAATTAGTGAATCGCGATTCATCTGTTCATAATATTTTTGTAAGAAACGTATTATCCTCTTGAAAAATGGGTTTATACCACATACAGAAGGCCATTTGATAATTACAAAATATTCTTATGCTGGTTTTTCATTTTTGTTTAACTTTGTAGAACTAATAATTACAATCTTTTTCATAGCTACACATTTTTTATTTATAATAAAATTTAAAATGACTATAACTCACTTATTTTTAGAAATAACTATGTCATGTGTCATATTGGATTAAAGAGAAAATAAATAACTTTTGAATGAGGCCATAGCCAACTATGGTTTACATTTAAAAAATGTAAGTTTGCGTCATATCTCGGAAAATAATGGCAATAAAAATTCCGATTATTTTTTATTAATCTACATAAAATTATCTAAAACTTTGTCCTTTACAGTTTTTTTTTCTATCTGTTATAATAACCGAGATATATTGATTTGAAAATATTGACACTTTTTACTTTTTTCAAAATATCTAGTTACCCTTGATTTTTTTCGAAAACTTTGAAAGTGGAATTTTATTCGTCCGTCTCGTAAATCTACACTTCTTTCCCCATTTAACCGCTTCTCTATCTCTTATAGTTTTTGAGAACCCCATAGAGAACATCGAAAAAAACTCACCCTGTATATATACAGGGTGACTGACGAAAAACCTTTGGTGCTGTATCTCGCTTATTTTTGATCCGATTTGAATAAATAAAACATCAAATTAAATGATTTTTAAAAGACTTTAATATGAAAAACTGTACTGATATTTTTTCTTGCATCCAGTTTTTGACAAAAGACGATCAACTTTTTTTTCAAATTGCGCTGTATATATATTTTGTACTGATCCGCAAGGAGATTTTTTTCTGAATCTAAATTTGTAAACGATTTTATCCATTCATCAAACCAAAGTCGAGAAATTGAGGATTAAAAAAAAAAGAAAAAATCAAATACCCATAGTAAACAATATACAGAGCCTATTCCAAATGTCAAAAGTGATAGTGTCAGTCTTTGGTACAATACTGCAATGATTTTTAATAATTTCATAATAAAAATGTTGCAAGATTTCAAAAACTGAAAAACGATTTCTGTAGAAGCACAAAATTCTAAGTTTGATGTATGGATAAATTTGTCTACAATTTTATATTCAGAAAAAAAATCTCCTTGCGAATCAATAAAAATATATATACAGTGCAATTAAAAAAAAAATGTTGATCGTATTTTGTCAAAAACTGGGTGCGAGAAAAAATAACAGTTCAGATCCTATTAAAGTCTTTTAAAAATGGTTTAATTTGATGTTTTATTTATTAAAATCGGATAAAAAATAAGCGAGATACAGCACCAAAGGTTTTTCGTCAGTATATAAAATATCAAAAATATTTATTACTAAATTTCGTATGTACTTTATTTTAGATTAAATTAATCTAGATTAAATTTTAATTTGCTGACTTTTTAAATTATGATTACCAGTTTAGCTTTTATAAAAAATTTGTTACTAATGAAACATTTAGCCTATAAATTGGTTTTTGTTCATTTAAGAGATATTACTTATTTTTTGTACTGCCAGTGTATATTTGTTAAAAATAAATTGACAAATGTTTATGGTTTTTATACTAGGGTTATATCCAATCAAATTGTTTTATAAATGCTTACTTCTGTTATTAATTTAATTTTAAAATGAACATTTTTTGTTGTTAATCCATTTGAATTTGCGCGAAAGTATACCTTTGAATATTTATATTAAATTTATATATATATATATATATATATATATATATATATATATATATATATATATATATATATATATATATATTAATGCCAAATAATATTATAAATTTTTTCACTGCGCATATAATATATAATTTAAGATAGACCATTTGTTTAAATAATATTTTTTAGTAAATAGAATACATTTTAATTTCCTTTTTATTTATTACGTTTAAATAATTACACTACAGGCAGAAAGATCTCTGGTCGATAGCCTTTTGACGAACTAACTCACTAACACATAATTATTTATTATTTAAATGTAAATATGTATATTTTGTCAATAAAAATGTGTATTATTATTAATTACACTTCATGCATTATTTTGATTATTATTTTTATTAACCATTATTTAAAATTAATGTATAAAATCAATTAATAAATTTACAATATTTATCTCCATTTAGATTGAGTAATCTAGACAAATAACAATGCAATATAATTATGTAGAATATATAAATAATACTGCCACAAATCAATTGAAATGATATCAATGAATTTTACAATTTGATTAAGTAAATATTAATCTTTTTAAAATTAAAAAAAAAAAATAATTACCTATGGAATATGAAGTTATAACTGGAGCATCCTCTTCGCAGACGAAAGCGGCCCAGTCATCAAAAAAGACATCCAAGCAATAGTCTTCGACATTAAAATACCTCTCAGCCGCGTACCAATACAACCTCCCCGACCTATCCACATTAAACATGTCCTCGGTGTAATTTAACAAAAACCTATTCTTCTCTTCGACACAATCACGCCCCACTAGCACCTCATCCTTCGTTAAGGATAAATTAAAAGTTTCCTCAAACATAGGTATGAAATCCATGTAACTCGAATCCGTGCAGTGCTCATGATCAATTGACCTCAGGTTGAGGGGACAGCATTTTCTCACAATCCGTGCTTCAATAATCGCGAACATGTTGAGAAGCATCGACCAATGTAAACGCATCTTGGTCCAGTTTTACCTGCGTCCATTCGCGAAACTGTCTGCACGGAAACTGCCACAAGAAGACATAATAAATACGGGCGCAACGGGATAAAAAGTAAAAGCGATTTGCGCGAACTCGGGGCAATCGGAAAAATTGTGGTTCGCACCATTTGAACGCACTCCTTTCATACCGACGACTAAATGCGAGACTCGGATACAATAAATATTATCAATTAGCAAAAACAAAACAAAGATTAACGCTCGGTAATCTTATCACTTCAATACGATGCATATCTAGAATTTGCACGTTCTATTGTTAGTCAGATGAGAGTGTGTGGTGAACTGTTCGCGTATGATTAAAGTTGGTCCGTGTTATTGCTACAAAGAAGTGAATTTATTTTTCTTGGATTGATCTAAACCATATTGTCTCTCTAAATAGATTTATTGCGCATATGATAATTAATAAAACATGTATAAACAATTTTTAATGTGCGGATGTGTGTTCCCATGCGTAAGAAATATAAACACGGTTCATTAAATTACTTAAAATAAATTTAAAGGATGTGTGAAATAAAACGGATTTAATAGATCAACAATTATTGTAATTATATTAATAAAGAAAGTTATTTAAAAGCACGTAAACTATTAATTATAATAGAAATATACTGTCGCTTAATTTTAATTGATATAAAAATGTTTGGATTTGATTTTGTTAGTGACAAATTGCTATTCAAAATTTGCCATGAAACTTTATATTATTAAATTTAAGTGGTCAATGTTTAGTTTAATGTATTTTTCGTGTAATCTTGTTTTTTTGTTATCTTCATTTGATTTTTTGTTAAATTGTCCAGAATTGCTTTCAATTTATCTGTTAGAACAAAAGTAAATACATTTTTATTGATATTTGCATTTAATGATGTAAATATTTACTAAAAGTGGTAGAAAATAGTAAGTATTTTAGTTTAATGTTTATAATGAATTACCACATAGTAGTGATCGCATCTATTCTTATGATCAATAATAATTACAGCGATGCCTTAATCAATACGCTAGTCAAGAACAAAAAACTAAAACAGTTTGACAAATATTTTTACACCCACACAAAATTAAAAAACCAGCTGGCATAAATCAGAATTTGCTAATAAAATATCATATAAAGTTTTTAAAACTCTTTTTAAACCTCTTAAAGGGTTTAACTAAACATCGTATATAGAATAACCATCACTTCAAAAAAGGTAAGATGAAGGTACTGAATAAAGGTTGGAATCTTATAGGAAGGCCATAGAGATAAATAAGAACGAAATAATAATACTTTATTATTCAACAGATAAACAGCCAATTATAGGATAATATAAATTACAAAATAAAGTATCAAATATGTAAATAACTACAATAAAATAAAATTAAACATGATTAAATTAAGCTTAGACGAAATATCATACCAATAATAAACTACAAATTATAAGTTACAATAAATAGATATACAAAAATATATGTAAATGGTGCAATTAGTTTGGACTGATTCTACTAATAACTGCATTTCCTATTTTACTTATTGTATGGCTGAGACGCGTAAGGTAAAGATAGCAACATTTATTTACTTATGAACACAAGGAATAGATAGTAGAATGTAAGCGTTAATTAGTTTAACAATTATTCAAATAGAAGAAATGTGATAGAAGGTACATTAAAATTTGGTTTGGATAACAATCTTTCGTCTAATATCTGTCCATTTAAAAATTTATAAATAAATATAATCTAATAATAATAATAATAGTTTATTTGTGCTAATAACATAGTTTACACAGGTCAAGATCTGAAAGTATAGCGATAATAAACATTTTCGTTGTACCTTTTCAAGAGAAATTATTTTTTATTCGAGTTTACTATGAATACAGCTTAAGAGTTACTGGATTTATATATGGTATATCCCTTTTAATACTTCTGTTAATGATTTAAAGTTATTTTTTGATTCGTTAACTCAATTAATTAACTGTAACGGTTAAAATGTTGTTATTTGTATCCATGTTACTGGGTTAATATTGAAACAAAATATAAATAAGTACTTCCCAGTATATTTAACTAATTATTTTATTTTTCTGGACTAGTTTCGGGCGTTTTGCCCATCTTCAGCAGAAAAACCACAAAAGAGAACTATTCTATTTATATGAACAATTTACATTTAGTCACTAATTAAAAACATTAATATAATTTTAAGAATAAAATATAGACACATATATACATACATACAAATATATACAGATATACATACATACATACATCTGCACGCAGATATACATATACACGAAAACTATACGTAAAAAGATAATGTAAATAATTTTGTGGATATATTTATGTACTTACACGTCGATTTTATTGTGTGATTCTGTTTTGTTGGACCATCTGTCTAGGTATTAGGTTAAGTATATGTATGTGCTGTTTATCCTATATTGATATAATGTTTGTTATTATATGTGAGTTATTTTATTTAAATTTGGACTTACGTGTTTGTATTTTTAGTAAAACGACAATAAATATATAATAGACAATAACTAAGATGTATGTATGTATGTATATCTGTATATATTTGTATGTATGTATATATGTGTCTATATTTTATTCTTAAAATTATATTAATGTTTTTAATTAGTGACTAAATGTAAATTGTTCATATAAATAGAATAGTTCTCTTTTGTAGTTTTTCTGCTGAAGATGGGCAAAACGCCCGAAACTAGTCCAGAAAAATAAAATAATTAGTTAAATATACTGGGAAGTACTTATTTATATTTTGTTTTGTAAGGGTTAAGTTTAAATTTCCGCTGTGACTTTGCTGTCAAGAGTTCTTCGTTAAAGATCATTTGCAGCAATTAACAACTGTCTGCTTTTAATGGTAAACTATCGGTTCGCAATAGCAAATGTTATCTGTCAACACTTATCAATTATATTTCAATTTCGAATTTTACACATCTATTGATAATTTTTCACTGTCACTGTTAACTGTAATCAACCAACAGCTATTATCTACTAAAATGTCAATATTATTGTTGTTTCAACCTAAGAGAATTACCTCTAGCAACTGTCTGTCATTACTGTTCAACTGTCGATTTGCAACAGTAATTATCATCTGTCAATGATTAAGAGGATAATTTTAACTTTAAACTTAATTGTCAAAATCTACCGTTAACTGTCAGTTATCTAACTATTATTTATCAATGATCAATAATAGCTAGTAACTGTCAACTATTGTTAATCTAACATCCTCATGTTGACTGAATTTTGCCTGTATTATGTATCTGTGTTATTATCTTCCTTCTTGTCTATCATATGTCTATTTTTTATCTATTGCTCTATCTGTTGTAATTTCTCAGCTATCAGATTTTTATATCTCTTTTTTTTCTCTGGTGCTTGTTTATCATCCATCTTTCTTACGTGTATTAGTCGTATGGTTGTCACTTGTCAGCATTGATCTTCCTCTGTATCTATATTTAATCAGTCACTATTACTCTGTAGTATGCTGTTTTAGGCTTTATTATTATCATATTTTAGATTTATCTTCTTTTATCGTTTATAAATTATTATTCTTGTAGTCACCTTCTTCCTGTCCATGTATCCTTAAATTTACTGTATGTCGTCTGTTGTTTGAATATTTACTATTTGCTTTTCGTATGCGTTATCTCGATGTTTACCTGAAAGTTTCCTATTGTTTATCTGTTGTCTGTGTTTTGTGTATTTGTTACTTGTCATGCGTATTACTTCTGTTTCCAGAGCGTTGTTTCGATATTTTATCGAATTTCTTATGTAATTGTCTTTTATTACACTGGCATTCTGCTGTGGATTGATTATTGTCATCTGTTTGTCGCATGGTTTAAATGTATTGCCTATTTGCCTAT
>CAXAKX010000816.1:0-20984 GCA_963969525.1 Ontholestes murinus
CTCAAAATACACGATGCCTTTGTAATCCTAACAAATTAAGAGCATAATTCCTGAACGTGGCGCATCTTTGATATTAAAATTACCAGAACGGAATTTAGCAAAAAAAATTTGGCACTGGCGTTAGATTAAGCAACCTTTACCGTTTATAGGTTTGCGTTGCGTTGCGTTGCCATTTCTGAAGTAAAACAATGAAACATAGCGATATTCCTCGGTTTACTTTTTCATCTTTCGACCACTGCTTTATGAGGACTACTGAATCGATTCACTTACTTTTTTTAATGACAATTGAGGAAGAGACACACTTGTATTTAGGTTAGATGATTGGACTAAAGATATTTGGTTAAAAATAGTGAAGGCATTTATTGACTGGAACCGAAATTATTTTATACTCAACCCAATATATAATTGTATCCCCTTTGTTAGTTTATTATATAAGTATCTATCTGATGATGTCAGTGTGTGATGAAACAAGTATCGAAAAGCAAATTTTGAAATCCATCATGTTTTGTTATATAATGTATGCATAATTGAATGTAATACAAGTATATAAAACTTGCAAAACAATTCACTGTTAAAAAATTCAAAACATAATTTAGTTATTACTTATGGTATATAATTAATAGTTTAATCAAAATAAAGAAAAATCAAAATAATTATTTGTTGGTTCTTTTACAGCAAATTCAATACTATTAAAATTCTACTTATATTTTATGACAATATCAGCATGCCTCACTCACTAAAATGTGCTCTCATATTAGGATTTTTACTATTTTTGATTTTTTGATAGTTACCCCACTAGTTGTTAAGAAATAGTCGATATTAATAACAATATATCTTTTAATATGAAACTTTTGCCAGATTCTCCACAAAGATCATATGTTGGACCAATTTATTTCTACTTTTTGTTAGTGATATTTATGATTACTTTATACTAGAGGATTAGAATCATAAAATCGTGTCATAGAGCTATAGCTGCAATTTGATTTAAATAATTTACGAGAATTACAATGAACTTGCGGGAACGGAAAAGTTATTACTTTTATTAGACGTTCTTGCTTACTTAAATTTAAGTATCACCATCATATATGTGAAAAGAGTTAATTATTTTCAAGATCTAAAGTGTTATTTTGAAACTATTATAGAGAAGATACAGATTTTATTTGTAAAAAAGCTCTCAAATTAAAAGGTTTTATATTGAGACATCATAGAAATAATTACGATTCATTAACAATTTTATATTAAAGCCTTGTTCAATTCAACGTGCAATATGCTTTTATTATACGGTCACCTTATTATAAACATTAAACAAATTGAACATGTCCAGAAAAAATTAATTTGTTTCATTCAAATTAAAATTATCTTATAATGATTATAACTTGTATATAAAATATTGAAAATATTAATATTTAGATTTATACTTCCCATTTAAAATATTATCTGGTGATAATTGATTAAAAAACAATTTTTAGAATGAAACTATTGTTACAAAATGGTGATGTGGCCATCATAATAATTTCCCTATATTTTTCTCGAAAACTATGCGGTTTACGCAAAAAGGCTATTCTTAATAATTCGTTCAGTTTTGATTTCTTTACAATTATCTGTGATACAAGTTTCATGTAACTCTAATAGTTTATTTGCAATTGACAAAAAATGTCAACATTTTCAAATTTGTTTTTCTCGAAAGTTAAGGATTTATGAAAAAAATGTTTTAATAAAAGTCGTTTATTATCCCACTCTCTCTAACAATTGTTTGAAAAGTTTTGTAATATTTTTCATATTTAGAAAAATATCGACAAAAAAACTCATTTTTATGCACGAAAACAACACTATAAAATGGTGATGTGGCCATCATAGTACTTTCCCTATATTTTTCTCGAAAACTATGAGGTTTACGCAAAAAGGCTATTCTTAATAATTTGTTCAGTTTTGAATTCTTTACATTTATTGGTAATACAAGTTTCATGTAACTCTTATAGTTTATTAGCAATTGACAAAAAACGTCAAAATTTTCAATTTTGTTTTTTTCGAAAGTTAAGAATTTTATGAAAAAAATGTTTTAATAAAAGTCATTTATTTTCTCATTCTCTCTAACTATTGTTTGAAAAGTTTTGTAATATTTTTCATATTTAGAAAAATATTGACAAAAAACCTCATTTTCATGCACAATTCTATTCAAATTGTGATGCCATCACAGTAATTTCCATATATTTTACTCGAAAACTATGAGATTTACGCAAAAAAGTTATTCTTAATAATTTGTTAGTTTTAAATTCTCTATAATTATTTGTTATAGAAGTTTCATGTAACTTCAATAGTTTATTAACAATTAGCAAAAAATATCAAAATTTTCGGTTTTTATTATTTTTCTTGAAAGTTAAGAATTTTATGAAAAAAATGTTCAAATAAAACTTGTTCAGTTTATAATTCCCTTTAACTTTTGTTTGAACCGTTTTTAATTTTTTTTTATATTTAGAAAAATATCAAAAAAATTTTCAATTTTTAAATCAAAAGTTAAAAATTGTATGTAAAGTATGTTCAGATTTTCATTCTATTTAACTTTTGTTAGTAAAGTTTTGTAAAATTTTTCGTATTAAAAAAATTATCGATAAAAAACAAAAAAATGGCTCGAGTAAACACCCACTTCCGGTTTATGAATGTTTACCAGTTTTTAACGATAAAACCTTAAGTTTGAAGTTTCATATCAAACAGATTATTCGTTTTTGAGATACAGCGCCCACCGACAGACACAAACATTTTTTTCCAGAAATTAGTGTTTTGGGTTCAGGGGACACCAAAACGGATATTTCCGCAAAAAAAATTTTTCAAAAAAAAATCACGAAAACAATACTCCCCCTATATATACTATATAGGGAAAGTAAAAATGGTGATGTGGCCATCATAGTACTTTCCCTATATTTTACAATTACTTGTTATATGATTTTTATTTAACTCATATAGTTTATTAGCCATAGGGAAAAAATGTAAATTTTTTTATTAACTTTATGAAAAACATGCTATAATCAAATTTGTTCAGTTTTTCAAAATTTATTTGAATAGATCTATTAAATTAATGTTATATTTATTTACGTTTTACAACTTTCAATTAAAACCCTTGCTTATGTTTTACTGATTGGATGGTAGGTTAGAGGCCACCCACCCACCCTACATATGCATATTAACTTTATATACTGATCGCCTCGCGATTTGCAATAACTTTAATTACAAAATTTAAAAAGTCCAGAAGAAAAGTTATTTGAAAAGTATCATTACTGAAAAGAAAACCTTACAATTTAGAAGAGGTGTTCGGGAATATTCAGAAAATGTAAAGCTAAAAGCTAAACATTTCTAAAAAAACATTTTGGAAATTTTAATTAAAAGTATTCCAAATAAAAAAAATTAGAATTTTTTGTAATTTAGGAGCAAAATTCTTAAAATTTTGAAGAAAAAATTGCTAGAGATACTAGAATTAATTTTTTTTTGTAAAACTACGAAAATGAAAATAAATCGGGCAGAAAGACCTAAGATCGATAGCCTGACAGGTACATACTAACCTTGATGTATTGATGTATTATTGTTAAACAAATGTAAGTGTCTGTAATAAAGATGTTGTGTATATAAAAATACATCCGAAAAGTTAATTGATAAAATATTGATGAATTCTCGGAAAAAAAAGTACAGAAATACTTATGAACAATTATTAGAAAAAATCTGTAAAAAAGGGCTATAATATTCTAACAACCATAAAATTTAAGTAATAGTTTTCATAGTATGTAGTATGTATTTGAGATTTTATTTAAGAAGAGAAACAAAGAAAACAATAAATAAATAATCTGGAAAGGATAACATAATTGAGAAAATACATTACAAAAAAATCTGATAATAAAATGCTACAATTTCTGAGAAAAGTATGTGAAAAATCCTAGAAATTTCGAAAAAAACTTCTCTGATACATTTTACAAACCAGAAAGAGAAACCCTAAGAACTCTTAGAATTTAAAATTAAAAATTCATTTAGAATTCAATAGAAATATTAGAATTTTATGGAAGAAAAATATCAAAAAGTTATGAAAAAAGGTTCAAGAATCCTTAAAAATAAAATTACCAAAAAATAATAATAATAATAATTCGGAAATGGTAATAATTTTTCGTAAAATAGAAATATAGTTTTCGAAAAATCCAGAAGAAAAAGTTGTTTAGTGAGTATTAATGAAAGAAATATCTTATAATTTAAAAGAGGTCTTTGAGAATATTCAGAAAATGAAAATTCAATTTAATTTCTAGACTTAAAGTATTACTAATAAACATGTTTGGAAATTTATTGTATTTTTTAAATTTTTACAAAATTCCCATAAGATAATTCAGAAAATGGTGATAAATCATCTAGCAAGGAAAGAAAAATTGCTTGAAAATTCTAGAAATCCTTAAAACAATCATGGAAGGTTGTTGAACCTCTAAAAAAAATTAAAAACAAAAATTCCACAATATTTTGGGATTTTAAAAGGAAAACGAAAAATCTCTTACAATTTAGAAGAGATATTTCTTAAAAATGATGTAGATTTAAACAGAATTTAAAAATGAAAAATATACGAAATATTGATTTCAGTGGATTGTTTTTATTTGTAGAATACGAGTAATTCTTTCAAATTTCTAGGAAAGAAATACTCGTATTCTACAAATAAAAACAATCCACTGAAATCAAAACCATCAAAATAATTATACACGGAAAAAACATGCCATGGGCTTAGATATGAGAAGTAAGATGTAAAAATTGCAAATTGGAATAGAATAAAAGCAACACTGACGAGAATGATGTGTCAATTTTGTTCTTAAAGTTCTCATAAAATAAGAAAACATTCTTACAAAATAAATAAATAAATAATAATAAAATAAATGTAGGAAAAAATTAAAAATCTCTTATAAAAAGGTATTAAAAAAGATACCGAAAAATGTTGATAAGATCATTTTAAAAATTCACTACTTTTAAAATTCGGTTAATACTTTGCTCACTGCACCCTTGATGAAACGAAAATAAAATAGTATCTATTTTGAAATAAGACACTTGTTTGGTTTCATATTGGTATATTCAGTTTCCTGACACGTGTTTCGGTCAATAAAACCAAACAAGTGTCATATTTCAAAATCAGATAATATTTTTAAAATTATCTTATCAACATTTTTCTGTTATAATTGAAAGAAAATTTTCTCCAATATTCTATAAATCTCAAAGAAAAGTTAAGGATATATTCTAGGAATTTATTTCTTATATTACAGAAAAATTGATAAAACAAATTAGAACAATTTAACAAAATTCTTGCAATTTAAAATAAAGATTCTTATAAGTTAATAAAAAAAATTAAAAAATAATAAGAAACTTGATGAGAAGCTCTAGAGATCTATAAGCAATATTAGTGTAGGATTGTTGAATATTTGGAAAGTCTAAAAAAATTCTAAAAATAAAAGTAAAATTTAGAAACAAAAAACATAAAAGCAAAAATTATTTAAAATATCAATAACATAACAAGTTCTGAAAGTAGAGGATTCTTATAAAATGAAAAAAATATTAATTTGCAAAATTCTAAAATGCATTCTTGAAAAATGCAGATGACATAAATCAAGAAATATATAAAATTCTTGAGAAATTAAGGACAAATAACAGAAACATTTTAGAACACTTAAATACAGTTCTAGAAATCTAAAAAAAAATTGTAAAAAACTTAATGGATTCTCATTAAATTAAAGACTAAATTGTTGAAAAATTTAGAAATTATTAAAAAATCCTGAATCTAGAAAAATTGAAGAAATAGTGATAAATAAAAAATAGAAGAAAGTTCTAAAAATTAGAAAGATAAATTTCTGGAAAATTCTAGAAATCCTAACTAAGTATTTGAGAAACTCTGGAGAGAAAGTCTTGCAATCTGAGAAATACATTCCTGAGATTTGGATAATATAAAGCAAAATGTATTAAAATAATTTAAATCTGACATAAAAATTAATGTAAAATAAATCTTAAGAAATGGTAGAAATTTCTCGAAAAATTGTAAGTAATTTTTTCTAAAAATGTATCACAAGTTATAAAAGACATTGCTAAAAACTATATTCAAAGAAATTAATGTTATTATTTTCATCGAAAACTCAAAGAAAATATTATAGAAAAAGAAAATTGACAAAGTAAAATTTTTGAGTGTGTAAATTAATAAAAATTATATATATATATATGATACGTGGAAAGGATTTAAATCAAGCTTAAATGAGATTAGTCATTTATATTTAAACTTAAATTTTGATTCTGCTTTATTTTTTATTTTTTACAAGGCTTTTTTTGTTTTGTAGACAGCAAAATCATCAATAATTGTATTTAAAGTTATCGTATATATGTAGGGTGGGAGGGTGACCTCTATTCTACCCTTCAATGAGTAAAACATAAGTGAGGGTTTTAATTAAAAGATGTAAAATATAAATAAATATAAATTGCATTTTTTAGAGATTTATTCATACAAATTTTTCACTAATAATGATGATGTTTTACTGATTGGAGGGTAGGATAGAGGCCACCCGCCCACCCTACAAATACATATAAATTTCAATTACTGATTGTCTCGCGGTTTGGAGTAAAATTAATTACAAAATTTTTTGAATCAAAAATAAATTCAAAAGTAAAATTTTTGAGTGAGTAAATTAATAAAATTTGTATGCATGATAGGTGGGCAAACTTTAAATCTAAATTAAATAAGATTAGCTATAGAAAGCCATTTATATTTAAACTTAAATTTTGACTTCGTTTCATTTTTTATTGCATAAAGGGTTTGACTGTTTTTAGCGGCAAAATCATCAACGATTAGCAATTAAAGTTATCATTTATATGTAGGGTGGGTGGGCGGTCTCTATCCCACCCTCCAGTCAGTAAAACATAATCAAGGTTTTCAGTTAGAAGTTGTTAAATGTAAACAAACATAAAAGAATGGTGATGTGGACAACATTGTAATTTCCTTACATTTCTCTCGAAAAGTATGAGGTTTGCGCAAAACGGCTATTCTTAATAATTTGTTCACTTTTAAATTCTCTATTATTATTTGTAATATAAATTTCATTTAACTGTAATAGTTTATTAGTAATTGGCAAAAAATGTCAAAATTTTCAATTTTTATTTTTCTTTCTTAAAAGTTAAGAATTTTATGAAAAATATGTTTTAATAAAACTTGTTCAGTTTTTCATTCCCTTTAACTTTTGTTTAAATCGTTTTTTAAAATTTTTCATATTTAGAAAGTTATCACCAAAAAACAAAAAAACGCCTGGAGTAAACATCTACTTCCGGTCTATGAATATTCACCAAAAGCTTTTCAGTTCCAGTTTTTAACGATAAAACCTTAAGTTTAGGGTTTCATCTCAATAGAATCATTCGTTTTTGAGATACAGCGTCCACAGACATTTTCATGCACGAAAACAATACTTCCCCTATATATTCTATATAGGGAAAGTAAAAATGGTGATGTGGCCATCATAGTACTTTCCCTAAATTTTACTCGAAAACTATAAGGTTTACGCAAAAAAGTTATTCTTAATGATTTGTTCGCCATTGAATTCTCTATAATTATTTGCAATGCAAGATTCATGTAACTCTGACAGTTTATTAGCAATTGGCAATAAATGTCAAAATTTTCAATTTTAATTTTTTTTCTCAAAAGTTAAGAATTTTATGATAAATATGTTCAAATAAAACTTGTTCTGTTTTTTATTACCTTTAAGTTTTGTTTGAACCATTTTTAAAAATGTTTCATATTTAGAAAAATAAAACAAAAAAACAAAGAAATGCCTCTAGTAAACATCCACTTCCGGTCCATGAATGTTTAAAAAGCTTTTCAGTTCCAGTTTTTAACGGTAAAACCTTAAGTTTGAAGTTTCATCTCAAACAGATAATTCGTTTTTGAGATACAGCGCCCACCGACAGACAGACACACAGACACAATTTTTTTTTTTTCAGAAATTAGTGTTTTGGGTTCAGGGTAACCCAAAACGGATATTTCCGGAAAAAAATTTTTTCAAAAAAAACACGAAAACAATACTCCCCCTATATACTACGTGTATAGGGAAAGTAAAAATTGATTAAGAAAGAACGTTAGTCTCATTTAGTACAATTGAAGTTATCTTGCTCAATTTTGATTAACACTTAAAGAAATACTGGCACTGTATAGGATTTCTGAAGGTTTTTAATATTGCACTGCAACAATATTATTATTTATTTAAGTGTTACTATGGAGTTTCGACAAGTAACATCCTCATCAATCCAATTTTGATTAACATATTCAACCAAAATTGAGCTTAACTGTTTTAATTGTACTAAATGAGATCAAGGTTCAGCCTTCATCAATTTTTTGTTAATTTAAATTGTACTACTTAGACAAATTATATTCTTCACCATGAAAAAAACCAAAAAAGTCTTTCCTCCCTTTCATCGTGGATTAAATTAAATTATTTAAAATAATTCATGTGGATAATAATCCTACGCAATCGTCTCTTAAACGCTCATATCATATTCATTAATCACTTGTTGTTTTATTGCTGGAATCGTGAAGAATTAGTGCGGCGATCTGGCAAAACGTTTCTCATCGCACATTCTCACGCTTTATCGAACGAAAACAGGAAACAAAATCGATTATCTCACAGAGAAGAGGCCTTTCAAATTGTCATTTTAATAACTAGTTTTATTTATATGCGTCTCGATGCGGCCGCCGCAATTTTACACATAACACCAGTGCGCAATTAAGTTGTATATTATTATATTCATTAAGTCGACTTAATAGATACAGCGCGCGCACTCATTACGTCCACTGTCTCGCTAAATGCGCCCATAAAAATAAGTCAAATTGTTTTAGTAATGCATTTATTTTTATGGCGTACTTTAATGCGCATGCCCTAATGTCTCACTCATTGCTGGCGATGATGTACCAAACGCTCAGATCATTCATACGATGTCCTAAAAGTAAATGAGAAATAAGTAAATAGTGTTACATCGAATATTAGGACAATTACTATGGAATTTCATCAATTCTTCTTCTCTTCTTGTTTTTCCATTGGCTATCGACCGGTGATATTTTATCCCTACGATTTTATTATTATTAATGTGTTGTATTGCATTCACCGATGTTATTAAATGCATCAAAATCTCGCATAAACAAGTTGTAATTAGTATACGTCCACGCCCTATCAATTACAATGACGTAGAAAATTGTTTATCACTTGTCATAACATTGGACGGGTAATTAGAGGAAATGGCGTCAATTTCCGTTTTATACTAAACACTATTATTTTCTAAAAACAATCAAAAAGCGACGTGAACTTGATTATTTATTATCGTTATGAGATTGAGAGTCAACGTGGGAATTTCAGTGGAATGATTTATTTGGTTCGTTATGCTGATAAGCAAATTTAATTATGTTTAAATTAACTCGATTTAACATTCATTATATAAATAAGTTACGAAGAATAACTTCATACATTTTGAATGTACTTATCATATCCTAGATTATCTAAACAAATTTGCATTTTCTTTTTGTTTGTCAGAAGCATTTCCTGATGATTTGCTTCACTAAGCTCTGTAGCTAAATTTAGAAGCGAATAACAAAACAAATCAAAGAAACAAACAAAATTTATCTCTGATGAACAATTATAGTCAAATAATAAACTAATCATCTGTCAGATTTTTACTTTTAAGATTAGAGATATTATAGAAGACTCGTCTAAGCTTTGGGAATTTTTATGGCGCTGATCAGCAGGGGAATTTTCCAATTCAAGTTATCCAAATAGATTATACCCTTTAGCCTTAAATTACAATGAAAATTCGTTTTTTGTATTATAATATTAAAGATTTTAGGTGATCAATCTGCTAGCCCTAAAGATGATTCGACTGATTGTTCAAATATCCTCAAATTTTTCATGTGGTTTATAGGAGCCAGGCAAAAAATTTAATATCCAATTGTTTTATATTACCTCTGCAATCAAATGATAACATGTTTGGATTGTGGCATTTTTCCTGCAGTGCTAACTTTTTTGTAACACCTTAAACTATTTTATTTCCAAATATGTAAGGTATACAGTTTTCCAGAAATTCTTTTGAATATTCCAGTCCAAGATTCTTACTCGAGTTTTAAGTGGATTTCTAAAAACTATTAATGTTGCTTTTGTTTTTCAGAACTTTTTCTTTTTCATTACCTTATCCAGCAAATTCTCATCCAGTTTTATAAATATTTTTTTCCGCCAACAATTTTTACGACATTTTAGATTTTCCATCTTCTTATCATTTTTATATAATTACGTTTCTGCAATGGTTTTTTCTTTGATAATTTTCCGTAACTAATTAATTAGGTGTTATTAAAATAATTATTTTTTTTAGACATTTCTAGCAATATCAAGGGAATTTTTAATCCTGGCCTTCCTTCTGCAAAGTTTTTGTTACAATACGATTAGCGATTTCGTTTCCGTTATGTAGACTTTTCTTGAAACATTTAGAATTTATGGGACTTATTACCTTTGACTACATGGTCCTTTTGCCATGTTAATTGTGTTTGTGTAAATGAGCTTGTTACTTTAAATGATGACCCCTGTCTCTCTTAACAAACATTAATTATAATGGCGAATGGTACATTTTTTTTTTTTTTAGTTCATTACGGTTTATTTTCGTTTTTTTTATAATTATCAATTCTCAATTTTTTCGAATTCTTGCTTTATTTTAACAATTCAAAAACTTCTACAGGTTTCTATAAATTATTGTATAATAAATATCTTAAAAATTGATTATTTTAGCAATTTTTTCTATTCAATTACTTAGGATTTTTTAAGGTTCCTAATTTTATTAAATTTTTGAAGATTTTAGATTTTATTGAAGGATTCTTAAAAATCTCAAGAATTTTTTAATTTTATTACATTTCAGCAATTTTTTGACGATTTCTATAATTTCCTGTGAGACATCCGGAATTTTTTCATACATGTTTTTAGAAATTTATTTTTCCAGTATTTTTTCTTACAAATTAAAATCTTCTTTGAGAGGTCTGTTTGCGGTTTTTTTTTATAAACTTATTGCCATTTCTTGCTCAAATTTATTAAAATTATCTGTATTTTTCTTAAAGTTTATAAATTTTCTCCGAAGAAAAAATCTACAAATTCTCTTCCTATCTTCAAGAATTTTTATCTATTGTTACCGTTTTAAAATCAAAATTTTCTAACAGTTTCTCTTACCGTTATCTATTTATTTTATATTTTTTAATGGTTTTAAAATTTTACAAGTTTTATTTCAAAAATTTTCAGCATTTTTACTTCCAGATTTTTAGAATTTTCTTTTATTTTAGACAATTTTAATAATTTTTTTAAAGAATTGTGCTTAATTCTATCGAAATATTTCTTCTCTAGACTTTCATAATTTATCTTGAAACATTTGGAATTTTCTATTTTAGATTTTCAGAAATTTTTCTTTTAAATTTCTAAAAAAAAAAATTTAAGAGTCATGAATATTATATTTTAGTAATTTTTTATACCCATTTCGATAATTTTTTGAGACATCTGGATTCAGAGAAAATTCCAGCATGTTTCTTTAAAATTTTTAGAATTGTTTTCAAAAGTTGTAAATCCCTCAGCATCTTCACTTTAAGTTTGCTTTATGAATTTATTGATGTTGATTGTTTCACTTAATCGTGATTTTTTTATGAATTTACATTCAATTTTTCCTTTATTTTATCAAAAAAATCCATCAATTTTTTACTCAGATTTCTATTAATTTCTTTTAAGATTCTAAAATTTTCCACTTTCTTTTCTAATTTTTAAAAATATTCATCAATTTTCATTCCAGATTTATAGATTTTTTCGAGAATTTTAGACAATCTCAATATTTTCTACAAACATTTTCTTCCTTCTGCTTGGTTATATCAGAATATTGTAGCAATTTATCTTGCAGATTTCTATAATTTCCTTTGAGACATCTGGAATTTCCTTTGTCAGACCTTTAGAAAATTATTTTTCTAGCATTTTTTTCTTAAAAATTTCTAGAATCCTCTTTAAAAGTCTGGAATTAACATTAGTAATCTTGCTGACAGTTTTCATGAAATTGTATTGAAATTTCTTAAGATCTTTTTCTTCTATATTCCTAGAATTTTCCTCAAGAGATTTAAATAATGTCAACAATTTTTTAGAATTCTTCTCCTTATTATTGTAATATTTTAACAATTTCTTTTATAGATTTCTATAGTCCTTGTCAATGATTTCCTAGAAAAAAGCAGAAAGATATTACTTTTCACTTTTAAAGAACAATTCAAATTGGTAGTAATTTAGAAAGCAAGTTTATGGTATAATCTAATTAAATATGCACTATGCTTATAATATCCTTGATTATCTAGACAAATTGCATTTTCTCTTTGTTTGCCAGAAGTATTTCCCTATGATTTGTTTCACTAAGGTCTGTAGCTAAATTCAGAAAATTTATCTCTGATATCAAATAATAAACTAATTTTCTGGATTATTTATTCCGATTTACCTTTTTAACCTTAGGATCATATAAGATAAAGATATTATAGAAGACTTATCTAAGCTATGTTGGAAATTTTTATCGTGCCGATCAGCAGAGGAATTTTCAAGTACAAGATTTCCAATTCAAATTATCTAGATTGATTATACCGTTAAGCCTTAAATTACAATGAAAATTCGTTTTTTGTATTATAATATTAAAGAGCTTAGGTGATGAGTCTGCTAGCTCTAAACTTTTCATGTAGGTTATAGAAGCTCTGCAAAAAACAATAATATATTTGAATAGCATAACTCCTGCAGTGATATCTTTCTGTAACACAATCACAAATTTTACTTCCAGTTATGTAGAGTTTTTTGTAAGGTATACAATTTTCTAGCAATTTTTCTTTTGAATATTTCAGTATTATTTATTCTTACTCGATTTTTAAGTAGATTTCTAAAAACTTATGAATTGTTTTTCTTATTTATTGTCTTATCTTATCCAGCAAATTCTCTGAAATTTTCTCTGTCAGAATTTAAAAAAAGGATTATTCTAACATTTTTTTTTTGAAAATGTTTCTTCTAATTTTTAATAATTTTATTCCATTTAATTTATCAAAACTTTCCAACAATTTCTCTATCAAATTTCTATTTATTTGTAAATTTCTAAATTTCAAAATTTCTTTTCAAAATGTATAGATATTTTCAGCATTCTAGAATATTTTTTGGGGGATTTTAAGACAATCTCATTATTTTCTTCCACTTTTGCTTTGTCTTATTACAACATTTCAGCAATTTCAGCAAGATTTCTATAATTTCCCCTGAAACATCTGAAATTTGTTCAATCATATTTTTTTAAATTTAATTTTCCAGTACAAATTTTTAGAATCATATTCTACAATTCTGCTTGCCATTTCTTGCCTAAATTTATCAAAATTATCTGTAATTTTTACATTTCTCAGAAGATTTTGAAAAATCTCTACAAATTCTATTCTGGTCCTTAAGAATTTTTACCAATTGTTACCTTTTTCTTATCAAAATTTACCAACAGTTTCTCTTTCAGTTTTCTATAGATTTCTTTAGGATTTTAAAATTTTACATGTACTCTCAAAAATTTAAGCATTTTCTCCAGATTTTTAAAATATTACATATTTGGATTATGGCATTTCTTCTGAAGTGCTAACGATTTTTGTAACACGTTCAGAAATTTTATTTCTAGCTATGTAGAATTTTCTTGTAAGATATAAAATTTCCCAGCAATTTTTCTTTTGAATATTTCAGCATTAATTGTTTAAGATTCCTCCGCTATTTTCAAGTAGGTTTCTAAAAATTTCTAATGTTGTTTTTGTTTTCCAGAACTTTTTCTTATTTATTGTCTTAGCATATGCAGCTAAATATCTCTGAAATTTTCTCTTTCAAATTTTTAAAAAATGATTATTTTGGCACTTTTTTTTCTTCCAAATATTTAGAGTTTTAGACAATCTCATTATTTTTTCAAGAATATTCTTCCACTTTTGATCTTATCTGATTTCAGCAATTTCTTTGAAGATTTCTATAATTTCCTATGAGACATTTGGAATCTTTTCGTTCATATTTTTAGAATTTTATTTTTCCAGTATTCTTTTTCTTCTTCAAGAGTTCATTTTGTAGCTTTGAAATTTGTTGCCAGTCTTTGCTCAAATTTATCAAAATTTTCTTTATGTTTTCTCAAAATTATTAAATTTTCTTCGAAGTTTTTGAAAAATATCTACAAATTCTCTTCTGATCTTTAAGAAATTCTATCCATTGCTACTTTTTTCTATCAAAATTTTTCAACAGTTTTTCTCCCAGTTTTCTATAAATTTATTTAGGGTTTTCAAATTTTACAAGTTCCCCTTCAAAAATTTCTATCAATTCTGCTTAATTCTATAGAAATATTCTAAAAACTCCTCTTCCAGATTTATAGAATTTCTCTTGAGGCATCTGGAATCTGCTCTGACAGAAATGTATTTTTTCTTTCAAATTTCTAGAATCTTCTTTAAGGGCTCTGAATATTTTAGGAACTGCATTGCTTAATCGAAATATTTTAGTAATTTCTGTTACACATTTCTATATGTTTTTAAGACATCTGGAATTTTCTGTTCAGACTATTTTCCAACATTTTTCTTCCAATTTTTTGGAAATTTCTTCAAAAGTCCCAAATATCTCAGCAACTTAACTTGCAGTTTTTTTATATATTTGTTTCCATTGTCTGTTTCGATTTATCCGATATTTTAAGATTTTTTTTAAATTTTTTAAATTTTCTTCGATGGTCTTGAAAATTCTCTAGAAATTTTATTTTAGTTTTTACGAATTTACATTCCTTATTTTATCAAAAAATTCTAACCATTTCTTTTCCAGATTTGTATAAATTTCTTTCACGGTTCTAAAATTTCACAATTTCTTTTCAAGAAACTAGTCACTGAAAATAAAACTTAAAGTGGTATAAAAAGTAACGCCGTTAAGATCCAAGAAATTTCTTTTCAATTTTTTAAAAATATTCAGCAATTTTTCTTCCAGATTTCTAGAAATTTTCGAGAGTTTTAGACAATCCCAACATTTGTTCAAAAACTATCTCCAAATTCTGCTTGGCTTTATCGCAATATTTTAGTAGCTTCTCATCCAGATTTCTATAATTTTCTTTTGACATCTGAAATTTGCTGTCAGCATTCTTTTCTTCCAAATTTCTGGAAATTTATTCAAGAGTCCTGAATATCTTAGCAATTTAGTTTGCAGTTTTTCATGAACTTGTTATCATTCTTATTTTGCTTTATTGAAATTTCTATAAATATCAGCACTTTTTCATACAGATTTCCAATATTTAGAAAATTTTCTTCGAATTCTGCATTGCTTTATCGAAATATTTTAACTATTTTTCCTACGGATTTCTTGAGACATCAAAAATTTTCTCTTTCAGAATTGTAGTAATTTAATTTTTTGCAATCTGAACATTTGGAAGAAAAACCTCCAAATGTTCAGAATTTTCTCAGCAACTTCGATTGCATTTTTTTATGAACTCGTTATCATTTTTTCCTTTAATTTAACGAAATTTTCTGCATTGTTTCTCAAATATTTAAACATTTTCCTCGACCAAAAATGTTCTCCTAATTTTTCAAAATTTTCCTTCAATTTCTTCCTTATTTTTACAAAATTATCCAACAGTTTCTGTTTCAGCTTTTTCTATAAATTTCTTTCATTTTTCTAAAATTTTACAAGATCTCTTTAAAATTTCTAGTAATTACTTTCCCTATATAGTATATATAGGGGGAGTATTGTTTTCGTGTTTTTTTTTTCAAAAATTTTTTTTGCGGAAATATCCGTTTTGGGGTCCCCTGAACCCAAAGCACTAATTTCTGGAAAAAAAAATTTGTGTCTGTGTGTGTGTGTGTATGTCTGTCTGTCTGTCTGTCGGTGGGTGCTGTATCTCAAAAACGAATGATCCGAATGGCATGAAACTTTAAACTTAAGGTTTTATTGTTAAAAACTCGATCTGAAGAGCTTTTGGTAAACATTCATAAACCGGAAGTGGTTGTTTACTCGAGGCGTTTTTTTGTTTTTTCGTGATATTTTTCTAAATATAAAAATTTTTAAAAAACGGTTCAAACAAAAGTTAAAGGGAATGAAAAACTGAACAAGTTTTATTCGAACATGTTTTTCGTAAAATTTTTAACTTTCGAGAAAAAAAATAAAAATTGAAAATTTTGACATTTTTTGCCAATTGCTGATAAACTATTAGAGTTACATGAAACTTGTATTAGAAATAATTATAGAGAATTTAAATGTGAGCAAATTATAAAGAATAGGCTTTTTGCGTAAACCTCATAGTTTTCGAGAAAAATATAGGGAAAGTACTATGATGGCCACATCACCATTTTTTACATAATTGTTTTTATAATTTTCTTGAGACTTATGGAATTTACTCCTTCAGGATTCTAATTTATTTTTGTATAATTTTTCTTCTGCATTTTAAGAATTTTCTCTGAGATTTCTAAAAATATCTGCAACTTCGCCTATAAATTTTTATTAACATTTTTCACATTTTTTCTCTCAGATTTCTATAAATTTCTTTCAGCCTTCTGAAATTTTACAATTTCCTTTTCAAATTTCTAGAAATTTTTAGAATGTTTTCTTTCAGTTTTCTAGAATTTTCTTCGAGAGTTTTATTAGTGTGTATACATTTGTTTACACAAGTCATGGGGATTTGGACCATCTTAATAATTTTTAAAGCAATTGTTACCAATTCTGCTCTATTTTACCGAAATATTTTTACAACTTCTAATTCAGATTTCTGTAATTTATCTCTAATAATTTATTATTATTATATATTATTTGTGAGTCCTGAATATCTCAGCAACTTCGCTTGCAGTTTTTTATAAACTTGTTCCCATTACTTGCTTTAATTTATCGAAATGTTCTGCATTTATTAAAATAAAAAGGGCTTTTAAAAATCTCTACAAATTCTCTTCTAGTTTTTAAGAATTTCCCTCCAGTTCTTCGTTTATTTTATCAAAATATTTCAACCAATTCTCTTTCAGCTTAAATAAATTTCTGTTACAATTCTAAAACTTTACACTTGCGTTTTCTAATTTCGGGAAAATTTCAGATTTTTTTTTTCTCCAGATTTCTAAAATTCTGCTATATTTTATCGAAATATTTTAACAATTTCTCCTCCAGATTTCTATAATTTATCCTGATACATCTAGAATTTGCTCTTTCAGATTTGTAGAAACGTATTTATCCAGAATGTTTTCTTTCAAATTTCTAGAAACTTATTTGAGAGTCCTGAATATCTTCGAAACTTATTTTTCAATTTTTTATTAATTTGTTGTGATTCTTTTAGAAATTTCCAGTATTTTTTCTTCCAGATTTCTAAAATTTTCTTCTAGAGTTTTAGACAATCTCAACAATTTATCAAAAAATACTTTATTGAAATATTTTAGCAATTTCTCTCGAGACATCTGGAATTTCAGGTTTCTAGTAATTTATCTTTTCATAATTTTTACTTCCACATTTCTAGTATTTTCACTAAGAGTTCTGAATATCTCGCTTTCAGTTTCCTATGCACATGTTGTCATATTTTGCTTTAATTTATCAAAATTTTTCACATTGTTTCTTAAACATTTTTAAATTCTCTTCAAGGGTTTTAAAACATCACACATTTTCCTTTAATTTTTAAGAATTTCTTTACATTCCTTTCTTTATATTATCCAAATTTTCCAACAGCTTCTCTTTCAAATTTCTATACATTTCTTTCAGGTTTCAAAAATTTTACAATTTTCTTTTCAAATTTCTAGTAATTTTCAAAAATGTTTGTTCCATATTTCTAGAAATTTCTTCGAGAGTGTCTAGCTTAATAATTGTTCAAGAACTTTTGACCAATTTTGCGATATTTTATCGAAATATTTTAACTCCTCCTCCATATTTCTATAATTTCTTGTAAGACATGTAGAATTTGATCTTTTATATTTATAGCAATTTAGTTTTTCAGATTTTTTTTCAAATGTCTAGAATCTTCTACAATCTTCTTGATTATCTTAGTAACTTCGCTTGCCGCTTTTCATGAACTTATTGCCACTTCTTATCTTATTTTATCGAAATATCTAGAAAACTTCAGCAATTTTTCATCCAGATTTCTAAAATTTTCTTTAAGAGTTTTAAACAATTTATCATTGTGTTCCAAATCTGCATACTCTGTTTTTAGACATCTGGAATTTTTCTTTTAGATTTCTAGAAATTTATTTTCCACTATTTTTATTTAGAAATTTCTAGAATTTTCTTCAAGGGTCCTGAATGTCTCAAAAACTACGTTGCAATTTCTTGCTTTATTCCTTTCTTTAAGTTATGCTTTTTTCATTATTTTTGAAAATTTTCTTCATGAATCTTAAAGTAATTCAGCAACTTGTCTTCCAGTTTTAAAGGAATTTCTGCCATTTCTTGCTTCTTAATAATTTCTTTGCTAGATTTTTATAATTTTTCCTGAGGGCTTTTTAATCAAAATATCAAATTTCTAGAAATTCGTTTTTCTAGCATGGTTTTTTCCCAATTTCTAGAATTTTCTTCAATACGCCTTAATATCTCTACAGTTTTCACATTATTACTACTGATACTAATATAATGAGGGATTCCCCAAGGTTTCATTATAGGACTCATGTTTCTTTTTAGTTATTTGCGCATATACTCTCTAACAGTCTACTCCTAAAACACTTAAATTATTCTAACCGAATAATAAACAGTACACGGACGAAACTAATTGTGATAATTAATTCGTATAGAAATGTAGCTAAAAATGTCTACAATTATTTAACATTAGATTTATTTTAGATGTGAAACACGATACATAAGATTCAATTGAACCTTCTAAGAATTAATTTCCAGTATCGATGATGTACGATGTTGAATTTACCAGTGAGTATCTAATACACGAGAAAAATCATTTGATTTGAATGTAGTTTCTAAAAGTACATTAATAAAGTTCCCTCATGAATAAGTCCGGCGCAATATAATTTATTATCGGCGTATTAATTCCATGGCGTTATCGAAGAATCCCCATTGTTGAGTTGTGGAGATTACGTGCGTAAATAATGACGACCATTTGTGGCTGATGGGCCAGAAATTGGTAGATAATTTAGAATGCTATGTGCACAGTAGGAAAATCTTTTAATAATTTTTTTTTGTATGTTTACAGGCGAGGTCATACTTACGTGTATATGTGTGCGTATATGTTAAGCGTTCAACACTGGATATTAATAATTACACAGTGGAATGTCCGAGAATAAGCCTCTTGCGCATCCACTGATTGTGTTCGTGTAATTACATATTCGTGGGTTATAATTAACCAGCGGTTCGGATCGGAGTCAATGATCCGCGGAACTGTTGTTCTTCCCCTATTCTGACTACTTCATGACTTTTGCTGCTCCTTTAGAAAATGACCATCGCCCTCTACGCGAACTTAATTAATTCGTTAATCGAACGCACCGCCGGGGTCAACACATTCTAACCAGGAACAATGTTTTCCCATCTATTACCGATTGTTATCTGACTCGGCTTAATATTAATCAAACTGACTTAAGTACGACCACAGTGTATTAAGCGAGGCAGGAGCGTTTAGATGTGATCATTAAAACGACGACTTGACGGCACTGTCTTTTCTGCGTATGCATATTTAAATAGATTTATCAACGGATTTTTATCGTGGATAATTATCTCATGGTCATAAATTATCAGGTAATGGTTATATTGTAAAGTACTAATTCTTTCAGAAATCTGCTGTGAGATTCGAAAAGCTTTAAGATATTTTTAGAAATTTAAGGAAGAAAATTTTCGAAACTTGCTGAGACATTTCGAACATTGCTGAGATATTCCTTATACATAAAAAATATTTAGAATTTTAAGAAATATAAAAGAGGAGTTACTGAAATTTTATAGAACCCTCCTGCCCCAACATCCTGGTAATTGAAGGAATTGAGTGGAAGAACTCAATAAATTGTGAACTCTTCCCGTGTTTCGCTAAAAATATATGTATGTTTCTTTTTTAATTTATCATTATATTTATTATTCAAGAAAGCAAACCGAAGACAAATAAATAAATAAAGAAAATTCTAGAAATTAGGAAGATATACATAAATTTCTAGAAATATAAAGAGCAAAGTCATGAAATCTGTAAGAAACTTCTAATTTTAAAACCCTTCAAGGGAGATTTTTGGGCTAAAAATGATAAAGTGATAAAAGGAAAATAATTTAAACACTAGAAAAAACTTTTAAGATCTGTGAGAAACATTAATAAAACATACAAATGAAATATTAAAATTTCTAGTGCAGTGTTGATGATAATAATTAATATTGAGAGTAATAAAACTCTATGAGCATTACTGCACTAATGTTTTACATAATAATGTAAAAACTCCAGCTAACAGTTAAAACAACTACTCCCCGTACTAAAGCACCGCCAGGCATTGAATGATATAACTGTTAGCTGTCGTTACATGTCTAAAATAATATTTAGCACTATGTAACAATTTTGTGGTGTTATCGTTTCTTAACCGTGTCTCGAAAAGTGTTATGTAAGACAATCTGCAGACACGTGTTTCGCTGTATCACAGCTCATCAGTGCAGCTATGTCGTAATTACGTGCGTCCTTCCTGTTGGAAGGCCGCCACGAGAATGAATCAATTCCAGTTGGAATTGAAACATTGCCGATCTTCGATTTTCGAGGCGCGTTTAAAAAAACGATATCACCACGGACAAAAAAAGGCCCGCTCTCGGCTTTTAAATATACAAATGAAATATTAAAATTTCTAGTGCAGTGTTGATGATAATAATTAATATTGAGAGTAATAAAACTCTATGAGCATTACTGCACTAATGTTTTACATAATAATGTAAAAACTCCAGCTAACAGTTAAAACAACTACTCCCCGTACTAAAGCACCGCCAGGCATTGAATGATATAACTGTTAGCTGTCGTTACATGTCTAAAAT
>CAXAKX010000817.1:0-10408 GCA_963969525.1 Ontholestes murinus
GCAGGGACGTAATCAACGCGAGCTTATGACTCGCGCTTACTGGGAATTCCTCGTTCATGGGGAACAATTGCAAGCCCCAATCCCTAGCACGAAGGAGGTTCAGCGGGTTACCCGGACCTTTCGGCCAGGGAGGACACGCTGTCTCCTTCAGTGTAGCGCGCGTGCGGCCCAGAACATCTAAGGGCATCACAGACCTGTTATTGCTCATTCTCGTGCGGCTAAAAGCCACTTGTCCCTCTAAGAAGAATTGATTGTACGCCGACAGTAAAAATCAAACGAGCGGCACGCACGACCGTTTGCACGACCGTGACGATACCGACGCCGACCTTTGAGATGTCGAAAGTACGCCTAGTTAGCAGGCTAGAGTCTCGTTCGTTATCGGAATTAACCTGACAGATCACTCCACCAACTAAGAACGGCCATGCACCACCACCCACCGAATCAAGAAAGAGCTCTCAATCTGTCAATCCTTCCGGTGTCTGGGCCTGGTGAGGTTTCCCGTGTTGAGTCAAATTAAGCCGCAGGCTCCACTCCTGGTGGTGCCCTTCCGTCAATTCCTTTAAGTTTCAGCTTTGCAACCATACTTCCCCCGGAACCCAAAAGCTTTGGTTTCCCGGAAGCTGCCCGCCGAGTCATCGGA
Source organism: Ontholestes murinus (assembly GCA_963969525.1). Lineage (NCBI taxonomy): Eukaryota > Metazoa > Arthropoda > Insecta > Coleoptera > Staphylinidae > Ontholestes > Ontholestes murinus. The sequence goes on from CAXAKX010000817.1 coordinate 641, forward strand.
GGAACGTCGGCGGATCGCTGGCTGGCATCGTTTATGGTTAGAACTAGGGCGGTATCTGATCGCCTTCGAACCTCTAACTTTCGTTCTTGATCAATGAAAACGTTTTTGGCAAATGCTTTCGCTTTAGTCCGTCTTGCGACGATCCAAGAATTTCACCTCTAACGTCGCAATACGAATGCCCCCATCCGTTCCTATTAATCATTACCTCGGGGTTCCGAAAACCAACAAAATAGAACCGAGGTCCTATTCTATTATTCCATGCACTAAGTATTCAGGCGAAGTTTTAGCCTGCTTTAAGCACTCTAATTTGTTCAAAGTAAACGTGCCGGCCCACCTCGACACTCAGTGAAGAGCACCGCGATGGGATTTCAAGTTGAGCCGCCCTCGCGGGCTAAGCTCACCGGCAGGACGTCCCGCGGGCACGCCAGTTGGACACCGCGAGCGATGAACCGGCGGCGCGGGACACAGATTCGACTACGAGCTTTTTAACCGCAACAACTTTAATATACGCTATTGGAGCTGGAATTACCGCGGCTGCTGGCACCAGACTGGCCCTCCAATTGATCCTCGTTAAAAGGTTTAGAGTGTTCTCATTCCGATTACGGGGCCTCGGATGAGTCCCGTATCGTTATTTTTCGTCACTACCTCCCCGTGCCGGGAGTGGGTAATTTGCGCGCCTGCTGCCTTCCTTGGATGTGGTAGCCGTTTCTCAGGCTCCCTCTCCGGAATCGAACCCTGATTCCCCGTTACCCGTTACAACCATGGTAGGCGCAGAACCTACCATCGACAGTTGATAAGGCAGACATTTGAAAGATGCGTCGCCGGTGCGAGACCGTGCGATCAGCAATAAGTTATTCAGATTCACCAAGTTGTACGATGAACGGACTCGCGTCCGACACCGATTGGTTTTGATCTAATAAAAGCGCTCCTTCCGTCTCCGGTCGGAACTCTGTTTGCATGTATTAGCTCTAGAATTACCACAGTTATCCAAGGATAAGTGGTACGATCTAAGGAACCATAACTGATTTAATGAGCCTTTCGCGGTTTCACCTTAATTTGGCTTGTACTGAGACATGCATGGCTTAATCTTTGAGACAAGCATATGACTACTGGCAGGATCAACCAGGGAGCTGTGTTTAGTCGCGCACACTCGAGCGGCGGCGCTTACGCGCGCGCGCGCCCGGTGTAACGACGAGCTCATTTATTTATAATAAAGAGGTGGTTCGAAATTCTGCTCTGCTGAACGGAACATCGCACATATCCCGGTTTACGCGTGCACGGACCCCCGACGTTAACGTGTCACTCCATTGGTATACAGAGCACGCCAGTAAAACACCTATCCCGCCCCTGTGGCGGGGTCAAGACGGTGGACGTGATGCAACTTGTGTAAAAGACACGAAACGCGGGGCGGCGGTTGTGCTACGGCGATATTACGACTAGACGTTCACACATTTATGCAGACCCACGACTTTTTTTGTTTGATAATGCGCCCGGAGACACACACGTGAGCACACGACGGCACATGTACACGAGCACACGGCGGCCGGCCGGCGGTGTGAACACCAAGAATTCGTAATTCTGCTCTCTGCTGAACGGAACATCGCACATATCCCGGTTTACGCGTGCACGGACCCCCGACGTTAACGTGTCACTCCATTGGTATACAGAGCACGCCAGTAAAACACCTATCCCGCCCCTGTGGCGGGGTCAAGACGGTGGACGTGATGCAACTTGTGTAAAAGACACGAAACGCGGGGCGGCGGTTGTGCTACGGCGATATTGCGACTAGACGTTCACACATTTATGCAGACCCACGAATTTTTTTGTTTGATAATGCGCCCGGAGACACACACGTCAGCACACGACGGCACATGTACACGAGCACACGGCGGCCGGCCGGCGGTGTGAACACCAAGAATAGGAGTGGAGAGACTCTCGGTCCACACAACTCCGAAATGCATCAATATATCATATATATGGCATGAGAGAGAAGAGAAATTTTATAAATTTCACATCTCGCCAAGGCTTACACACACTACAAAAAACATCATTGTTCGTTAGATTGAAAATCATCGTCTCGGCCAAGGGGACCACGCGCTCGGGTCCCCCGAACGTCTGACTTTATGATGATATATATATTTCAATCAACATAAGTTTTCATTCTCGCTCGGAATTCGGTGAGTTATTGCATTTGAATTTTCACGGAGTTTTTACGCACCGCTACTTTAAAAATATTACATGTTCAGTCTACATGTTGCTCGCATAAGGGCCATACGCATAAACGAATATACGAAATGGGTCCCGCGAACGTGCTATTCGGACAGGTTCAAACTACCTGTTAGAGTTTTCAACACCGAACTGTCCGGACACGGCGAGGCCGTGATTTTATATTCAACAGACGGTATATATATATGGTGGGTGAGAGACAAGAAAAAAATTTCCTCGGGCGGCAACTGATTTCTCGCGTCTCGTTTTATTAAAACATCGAACTGTCCAGACACGGCGAGGCCGTGATTTTATTTTCAACAGACGATAATAACACGATGATGATATATATTTATATATGTAGTAAAATACGGGGAACGATTTTTGTATGAGGCACAACCGACACACAAACCACACACATCTTATTATATATTATAATAGAGTAGCAGATTGGTGCAACACTGAGACCTCGGCGTTCCCCCAAACAAGAGATAAAACTAAAAACACGCCGGCCGACTTATTACACGTAACGTATATAATGGCATTACACTACTACACTGGTGTTGTTGTGTCGCCCGTTGCCGTGTGTCGTCGCCCGCCGTTGTTCCTCGTTCGTCTCTCCGGTTTCGTCGTCGTTTTATTAAATACATCGAACTGTCCAGACACGTGAGGCCGTGATTTTATTTTCAACAGACGATGATGATATTTTATGTGTATTAATATGATGGGGAACGATTATATGAGGCACACCGAACACGCAAAACCACACACATCTTCTTATTATATATTATATATAATACTAGAGAAGTAGCAGCTTGGTGAACACACTGAGACCTCGCGTTCCCCCACAAGAGATAAAAACTAAAAACACGCCGGCCGACTTATTACACGTAACGTATATAATGGCATTACACTACTACACTGGTGTTGTTGTGTCGCCCGTTGCCGTGTGTCGTCGCCCGCCGTTGTTCGTCGTTCGTCTCTCCGGTTCGTCGTCGTTTTATTAAATACATCGAACTGTCCAGACACGTGAGGCCGTGATTTTATTTTCAACAGACGATGATGATATTTTATGTGTATTAATATGATGGGGAACGATTATATGAGGCACACCGAACACGCAAAACCACACACATCTTCTTATTATATATTATATATAATACTAGAGAAGTAGCAGCTTGGTGAACACACTGAGACCTCGCGTTCCCCCACAAGAGATAAAAACTAAAAACACGCCGGCCGACTTATTACACGTAACGTATATAATGGCATTACACTACACTGGTTGTTGTGTCGTCGCCCGTTGCCGTGTGTCGTCGCCCGCCGTTGTTCGTCGTTCGTCTCTCCGGTTCGTCGTCGTTTTATATTATAAATACATCGAACTGTCCAGACACGTGAGGCCGTGATTTTATTTTCAACAGACGATGATGATATTTTATGTGTTTTAATATGATGGGGAACGATTATATGAGGCACACCGAACACGCAAAACCACACACATCTTCTTATTATATATTATATATAATACTAGAGAAGTAGCAGCTTGGTGAACACACTGAGACCTCGCGTTCCCCCACAAGAGATAAAAACTAAAAACACGCCGGCCGACTTATTACACGTAACGTATATAATGGCATTACACTACACTGGTTGTTGTGTCGTCGCCCGTTGCCGTGTGTCGTCGCCCGCCGTTGTTCGTCGTTCGTCTCTCCGTCCGTCGCATAGGGCAAAAATTTGTTAAAAATTTTATTTTACCCATGCGACGGTTTATTAAAGCCAAAAGGATATTTATTTCGGCGTTTCTTTGCGATATATATACATATACTGCTCGCCTGGTCGTTCTTTTTCAATCTTCCACTTTTCACCCGAACGACCTGCACCACCCATATAGCTGTTTGATGCATATTTGTACAGAATAACGGCGAGAAATTAAATTTTTATTTTTCCACCTAGCGCTGCCCGAAAATATCATTTGTGTGTGAAACAAGACGAAACGAAGCGTAATACTCGACTTTATTTGCGTAAATCGAAAATTCGCTCATCGCACCGTGCACCACCATATATATGTCTCTCGCACACAGGTACCGAATAACGCTTTCGGCATCGTGCGCACCGACCGACCGCCGCATTTAAGTTTTTCGCACGCCCGTACCGAATAACGCTTTTAGCATCGTGCGCGCCGACCGACCGACCGACCGACCGCCTCATATATATGTTTCTCGTACATAGGTATCGAATAACGGCAGAAATTATTTTTATTTTATTAAAATAAAATTTTCGTTAATTCGCTTACTCGATACGAAAGGACACATCGGCGAGTGGAAATAAAGCGGACCGAAGTTAAAACGTTCGACATTAGGTTTTTCGCACACCGGTACCGAATAACGCTTTCGACCTGCACCGCCCATACAGCTGTTTGATGCATATTTGTACAGAATAACGGCGAGAAATTTTATTTTTATTTTTCCACTTAGCACTGCCCGAAAATATCATTTGTGTGTGAAACAAGACGAAACGAAGCGTAATACTCGACTTTATTTGCGTAAAATGAAAATTCGCTCATCGCACCGTGCACCACCATATATATATGTCTCTCGCACACAGGTACCGAATAACGCTCTCGGCATCGTGCACACCGACCGACCGCCGCATATAAGTTTTTCGCCCGCCCGTACCGAATAACGCTTTTAGCATCGTGCACACCGACCGACCGCCTCATATATATGTTTTTCGTACACAGGTACCGAATAACGGCAGAAATTATTTTTATTATATTAAAATAAAATTTTCGTCAATTCGCTTATTCGCACCGACCGACCGCCTAATATATATGTTTTTCGTACACAGGTACCGAATAACGGCAGAAATTATTTTTATTTTAATAAAATAAAATTTTCGTCAATTCGCTTATTCGCACCGACCGACCGCCTCATATATATGTTTTTCGTACACAGGTACCGAATAACGGCAGAAATTATTTTTATTTTAATAAAATAAAATTTTCGTCAATTCGCTTATTCGCACCGACCGACCGCCTCATATATACGTTTTTCGTACACAGGTACCGAATAACGGCAGAAATTATTTTTATTTTAATAAAATAAAATTTTCGTTAATTCGCTTACACGATGCGAAAGGACAGATCGGCGAGTGGAAATAAAGCGGACCGAAGTGAAAACGTTCGACTTTAGGTTTTTCGCACACAGGTACCGAATAACGCTTTTAGCATCGTGCACACCGACCGACCGCCGCGTACAATTATTTCGCACGCCCGTACCGAATAACGCTTTTGGCATCGTGCACACCGACCGACCGCCTCACATATATATTTTTCGTACATAGGTACCGAATAACGGCAGAAATTATTTTTATTTTAATAAAATAAAATTTTCGTCAATTCGCTTATTCGCACCGACCGACCGCCTCATATATATGTTTTTCGTACACAGGTACCGAATAACGGCAGAAATTATTTTTATTTTCATAAAATAAAATTTTCGTTAATTCGCTTACACGATGCGAAAGGACAGATCGGCGAGTGGAAATAAAGCGGACCGAAGTGAAAACGTTCGACTTTAGGTTTTTCGCACACAGGTACCGAATAACGCTTTTAGCATCGTGCACACCGACCGACCGCCGCGTACAATTATTTCGCACGCCCGTACCGAATAACGCTTTTGGCATCGTGCACACCGACCGACCGCCTCACATATATATTTTTCGTACATAGGTACGGAATAACGGCAGAAATTATTTTTATTTTATTAAAATAAAATTTTCGTCAATTCGCTTATTCGCACCGACCGACCGCCTCATATATATGTTTTTCGTACACAGGTACCGAATAACGGCAGAAATTATTTTTATTATATTAAAATAAAATTTTCGTCAATTCGCTTATTCGCACCGACCGACCGCCTCATATATATGTTTTTCGTACACAGGTACCGAATAACGGCAGAAATTATTTTTATTTTAATAAAATAAAATTTTCGTTAATTCGCTTACGCGATGCGAAAGGACAGATCGGCGAGTGGAAATAAAGCGGACCGAAGTGAAAACGTTCGACTTTAGGTTTTTCGCACACAGGTACCGAATAACGCTTTTAGCATCGTGCACACCGACCGACCGCCGCGTACAATTATTTCGCACGCCCGTACCGAATAACGCTTTTGGCATCGTGCACACCGACCGACCGCCTCACATATATATTTTTCGTACATAGGTACGGAATAACGGCAGAAATTATTTTTATTTTATTAAAATAAAATTTTCGTTAATTCGCTTACGCGATTCGAAAGGACAGATCGGCGAGTGGAAATAAAGCGGACCGAAGTGAAAACGTTCGACTTTAGGTTTTTCGCACACAGGTACCGAATAACGCTTTTAGCATCGTGCACACCGACCGACCGCCGCGTACAATTATTTCGCACGCCCGTACCGAATAACGCTTTTGGCATCGTGCACACCGACCGACCGCCTCACATATATATTTTTCGTACATAGGTACGGAATAACGGCAGAAATTATTTTTATTTTATTAAAATAAAATTTTCGTTAATTCGCTTACGCGATGCGAAAGGACAGATCGGCGAGTGGAAATAAAGCGGACCGAAGTGAAAACGTTCGACTTTAGGTTTTTCGCACACAGGTACCGAATAACGCTTTTAGCATCGTGCACACCGACCGACCGCCGCGTACAATTATTTCGCACGCCCGTACCGAATAACGCTTTTGGCATCGTGCACACCGACCGACCGCCTCACATATATATTTTTCGTACATAGGTACGGAATAACGGCAGAAATTATTTTTATTTTATTAAAATAGAATTTTCGTTAATTCGCTTACGCGATGCGAAAGGACAGATCGGCGAGTGGAAATAAAGCGGACCGAAGTCAAAACGTTCGACTTTAGGTTTTTCGCACACAGGTACCGAGTAACGCTTTTAGCATCGTGCACACCGACCGACCGCCGCGTACAATTATTTCGCACGCCCGTACCGAATAACGCTTTTGGCATCGTGCACACCGACCGACCGCCTCACATATATATTTTTCGTACACATGTACAGAATAACGGCAGAAATTATTTTTATTTTATTAAAATAAAATTTTCGTTAATTCGCTTACGCGATACGAAAGGACACATCGACGAGCGGAAATAAATGTGAACCGTGGTAAAAATTTCGTAATTATTTCGTGTCGATCGAAATTTCGCTTTTCGCACCGTGCACACCGACCGACCGCCACACCGGTACAGAATGACTGTCGAAATTTCTTTTATCATTCGATAATATAATATTCGTTCGTTCGCTCGCTCGCAGGAAACGTAAGGAAAAAAGATCGACGAGCGGAAATTAATTGCGAACCGTGGTAAAAGTTTCGAAATTATTTCTTGTCGAAATTATTTTTATAATATTAAAATATAATATGCGTTAATTCGCTTACGCGATACGAAAGGACACATCGACGAGCGGAAATAAATGCGAACCGTGGTAAAAATTTCGTAATTATTTCGTGTCGATCGAAATTTCGCTTTTCGCACCGTGCACACCGACCGACCGCCACACCGGTACAGAATGACTGTCGAAATTTCTTTTATCATTCGATAATATAATATTCGTTCGTTCGTTCGTTCGTTCGCTCGCACGAAACGTAAGGAAAAAAGATCGACGAGCGGAAATAAATTGCGAACCGTGGTAAAAGTTTCGAAATTATTTCGAAATTATTTCTTGTCGAAATTTCGGTTTTAGCTCCGTGCACACCGACCGACCGACCGCCACATATAGGTTTTTCGTACATAGGTACCGAATAACGGCAGAAATTATTTTTATTATATTAAAATATAATATTCGTTAATTCGCTTACGCGATACGAAAGGACACATCGACGAGCGGAAATAAATGCGAACCGTGGTAAAAATTTCGTAATTATTTCGTGTCGATCGAAATTTCGCTTTTCGCACCGTGCACACCGACCGACCGCCACACCGGTACAGAATGACTGTCGAAATTTCTTTTATCATTCGATAATATAATATTCGTTCGTTCGTTCGTTCGTTCGCTCGCACGAAACGTAAGGAAAAAAGATCGACGAGCGGAAATAAATTGCGAACCGTGGTAAAAGTTTCGAAATTATTTCTTGTCGAAATTATTTTTATAATATTAAAATATAATATTCGTTAATTCGCTTACGCGATACGAAAGGACACATCGACGAGCGGAAATAAATGCGAACCGTGGTAAAAATTTCGAAATTATTTCGTGTCGATCGAAATTTCGCTTTTAGCATCGTGCACATCGACCCACCGGCCGCCACATATAGGTCAATCGCACACCGGTACCGGATGACTGTCGAAAGTTCTTTTACTATACGATAATATAAAATTCGTCCATTCGCTCGTTCGAAACGAAAGGAAACATTGGTGGTAAGTGTGAAAATTGCGAAATTTAACCACCACTCACGCCTTATTTAACATACATTCGTTACGGATATGGGTACAGAAAAACGGTAATTAATTATATCACTTTACGTACCGAATAGCGGCCGCAAATGTGATCCCTATTCGTGTACCGAATAACGGCCGCAGATGTGATGCCTATTCGTGTACCGAATAACGGCCGCAGATCTGATGTCCATTCGTGTACAGAATAACGCCCATCGATCATTTAAAAAAAAAATATCGTTTATCCATTGTAATTTTTACCAGCAGCATTATTATTATATATCATCATATCATCAATTAATATTTTTATTTATTATTTATATTATTGTTATTTTATGTTTAACTGCTGTGGCTGAATAAAACTGGTATGATGATGGATGAAATAAATATTTTATTAATTTATTAACATTTTTCGTTCGTAATAATTTTGAGAACACCCACATTATTTTTGTTAAAAAAAAAAAAAAATGTGTACAATGTACTCTTCTCTCCTTTCGTTCGTTGTTAAAATAAATTTTTGTGTTGTTAATAAAAATAGGTGTACCTGCCGCCCATTAACTCTACAACTAAACTAATGTAAGAAGTAGTAATGGTTTTAGTCGCCTCTTTTTCTCCACACACACAACACTCACAACACTCGTTCTTCTTTCACAACAACATGCGATGATAAGATCGAACGAGATAGTCTGTGTGTGGTGGTTTTTTTTTTTTATTTTTGTGTGTGTCTCTCTCTCTCGATGATGAAAATATATTATGTGAACTGATGTGCGCGAACAGAGACCGACCCGACGATTTTCGGCGTCTCTGCTCTATACACACACACATCATCACATCATCATCAAAAAAAATTATCAATTTTAATTTCTTCAAATATATGAATAAATGAATGCATATTTTCGAGGTGTACGATCACGACGTACGTACACGTACACGTACTTTAGTGCGCACATTGATGTACAACATGTATTTATCCGTGTATGTTCGGGCGCTCGTTTATCACACACGGTTGTGTGCTGCGCGGCGTGTGTGTGTGTGTGTGCGTGCCCAAATAAGTCTGATAACTGGACACGAAGCAAGCCTATGCTCGTGTCACATGCAGACATACGTGCAAACAAC